>VWPW01030076.1:780714-872748 GCA_013389825.1 Crypturellus undulatus
CCCGCCGCTTCCTCCCGCGCCGCCGCCGCCGCGCGCTGCCCCGCGGCCTCCTTCCCGCGGCCTCTTCCCGGCCTCCCTCCCCTGCCGGCCCCTTCCGCGCTCACTTCCCGCTCCATCCCGCCCCGCGCCGCTTCCCTCATCCTCGGCGGCCCCGCTGCCCCCCAGGCCTTCGTCCCGCTCTCACCTCGCGGCGGCCGCGCGGAGCCCCCGACGCGGAAAGCGAAAGCGGCGCCCGCTGCCTCGCGGGCTCCTGCGCTCTGCCCGCGGCTGACGTCAAGGCCCCAAATTCCTGCCTTTCCCTGCAGGCGCATTTGTCCATGTAAGGGCCGGGGCCGGGGCTGGGGCCGGGGCTGGGGAGCGGCATCCCCGGCCGTACCCCCGCCGGCCGCTTGCGGTGTTCAACCTCTCCGGGGAGTTCAGTGCCACTTTTGGAGCCCGTGTTTGGGCCCCCTGCCGATTTGGGGTGTTTTTTTCCCAATCTCCTTCCTCAGGCGAGACGCACACGCACACACACACACACACACACACAAAAAGATGCGGGAGGGAAGCGATGTTTAAGGGTTACAAAGGAGCTGCCCGCTCGGGAAGCGAGACGAAACCTGCCGGGCATACTAAGGAGAAGGGGGAAGGGAGAGACTGTTTTCCAATCTCTTCCAATTTGATTGTTTTTGTGGCTATTTATAACGGCTGCAATTAAAATAATTTGGATTTGAATGTGATTATTTTTATAATGGAATGTTACCCTGTAAATAGCTGCGTTGTTAGAAACTTGCAGTCCTGCGCGAGGCGAGCGCATTTGCGCTGAGGAGGAGGCCAAGACAGAAGGGCTACGTTGCGCTCGGGCCGCGCAAGGGAGGCTTGCCAAGCCTTACTTACTTGGAAAGGGATTTCTGGATGAGTTTTTAAGTACTTTAAATGCATTTCATTTTGACAATAAAGGACTTTGCAGTGCACTTTCAGAAGATGTTTACAGTCTTAGCCATTACCAGCTTTAATGCCCGCAGTCACTGTTGGATGGCCCCACGAGGGAATGTTTGCACGTAAGGACCCAAAAAAGGACATTAAGTGCCTAAAAGACTCCAGGAGCAGAAGCAGAGAGATGCGATGCAGCCTCCTCCTTCCCCGTCTGCTGCAGTGCCTAAAACAAGCAAACACTTGTCCGCATTGACTCCAGCGATGAGCAGAGGCCACAGAAGATACCGCCGCATCCCAATGGGCAACCTTTCCTCCGCCAGCCTTGCAGCAGAGGACGCAAAACCCATCCCAAATTCAGTTCTAGGTGCAAATTCTGTGGTTTATTCAGTTTTCTGCACTGGGTTCATTCTGCTGCCCCCCTTTAACAGGGCTGCTGAAGTCCCATGAAGGGACAGAGCAGCCTGCTGCGGCCAGATACTATCTTGGAAGCTCAGTAAAATCTGTATCAGCCTGTCAGTCACAGCCACGCAAGTTTTCTAAGCACTATGACTATGACTAGAAATACCCTAGCCTCGTCCTGGATGCCTACCCTGTGTTTGAACCCTGGTGAGATCCAAAACCAAAGCGGAATGGTGCATGAGTCACGTCTGGCCCCAGCCTGCAGGTACACCTTGGAGCACGGGTGACACCCGGCAACGCCAGTTATTGGGAAAGGCACGGCTGCTTTTAAAAGCTCCAGCGGATGAGACCGCAGCACTATCTCTCGGTAGCACTATCGCTAGTTGCGGAGCCAAAGCGTTAGCCCTGCCCAAGGCCCTGCAGACCAGGGTTCAAACCTCCAGCCTGGTCTGAAAAGCCCCACGTGACCCAGTGACATCCTCACCCGCAGTCCGGCCCCTCTAGCACCTATCCCTGCTGCTACAAGAAAACAAAACACCCAGGCACCATCCTGAGCACACACGAGCTCAAATTCAAGTCTCTCCTCCAAGCTGAGTGCTTTGGCCAACAGGCAGAAGGAAATCCAGGAATGCCGTCGTGTCCAAGTGCAGCAGAGGCCAGTGATCATCATGAGGAACTTTCTGGCAACAGCATCTGTCACTGCCAGTGACGTGGCTCTTATCAGAGTCATAATTTGTAGTACTTGGATGGTGGATTTATGAAGGGATTGATGCCTATTTTGTTCTCAGTTTGATGTTTTATTCAAATCTGCAATGGAGCTTGTGTGACACCAATGGCTATCTAAGGAAAGCATCTGAAACCTGAGACCAGCCCGAGATTAAAGATAACTGTTCTCTACTTAGTGCCTGAGACAAAGCAGTGCTCAAATATTTCCCTTGTTCCATATCCAACAATTATTGGTTCTTGGTCCTCAAGCTCATGCAATTTTCCAGTCCTGTTCACAGAAGACAGAATACTTTACACATCTGTAGCTGCCTTCTTCAATTGATTGCAAAAGTTTTAAGCCTTAGGCCTTCCAGAGTGTGGGATAATGACTGCTACCTCCACTCTGCGAGCAGATAAACTGTGACTAAGCTTCCGCTGTTCAGCAACAGAAACCTGGTTCCCAGCCCCACACCTTTGTGGCATGCTGTCACCTCCTTGTCACACACAGTGTGAATTTTCTTTTTTTTTTTTCTTTCTGTTTCCTATTATGACCAAGATCACACATTTGGAAACAAAATGGAAAATGTAAGGTATGGAGAGTGGCTGCAAAAGTCTGCTTTCTTCCTGGAAAAATTCAAAAATACTGGCTATGTACAATCATTTTTTCAGTAATATCTGCTGCACTCTGTACCATAGCAGTAAAATGAATTAAACAGAAAAAAAACTGCAAATGCCTTCCATTGCATAGGCCACTCAGGAGCCAGTAATACAAAAGTCAGCTTGGGCCAATATTAATTCAAGGATTAAGTTTTTTAGTGGTTAAAGTGCATGACTAGAAGCCTGGAAACCTGCCCTCTGTTCCTACTTTATTGTGTTGATGACTTCAGTCCAGTCAGTTCATCTCCCTCAGTCCTGAGGAGCCCTCATAAATCTGAAGCGCGCATGTGTCCTCTGCTCCAGCATGTTGTCCTCAGCAAGAAATGAAATACCACAACCAACCTGAAGAGAAATCACAGGTCAGGTACATGCAAAGGGATCCAGTGCAATGTTTCCAGAAGGCAGCAGGTGAGATTTGGCTTGTCCTTTCTGGTGAGGTTTCAAAATTACAGAAAACAGGATTGGCAGAGCCCTGGCGGAGCCAACCTAATGCATCTCTCTGCCCTTAAGGCAGGGTTGGCTTTGCCTGAATCATACATGAGGTTCCGCTACCTTAAGGATACTCTTAAGGATATTGAGGTTATCCATTCGAGTGCTTCACTGCTGGAAAAGCTTTCTTTATCTCTAACTTAAATCATTTTTGTTGCAATTCAGCTCGTAATCAGATGAAGTTTCTTGGGATCTGACAATTTCCCTCCCAGCAATAATTCCAGAACAACAGGAAAGTCGCCCACCTGGCAAACTAATCCTTCCACAAGTAAAAGCCAGAGAGGCTGGAAAACACACAAAGCATGTGTTCTTGGGAGAATTGCCACCTAATTTCCAGACAAGGATCAGATCCAATTAGTATTAGATCAACGGCAGGCCTCTCTTCCCATCAGGACGTGCTGTAGCAGCACGTTTGACCTTTTGGTCATCAAAGGATATTCTTGGAGGCCTATGCAAAACTGAAGTCCTCAGTGACAGCCATCCTGCAGCACTGCGGAAGGAATGAGGAAACACCAGCATGGATCCTAGACGGAGAGAAACTAAGACTCAACCTGCAAGCCTCGATTCCTTTCAGAAAATTACATTTCTGATTTAGAGATACACACGTACGTGCTGACTGGTAGACAGAATCTAGGAATAGCAGTGGGCCGAGCGCTGTTGCTCTCTGCTTTGCAGAGATGCATCCAGACAGGAACATGGGACATTCTTGGCAGGCGCTAGGAAATTACAGATCACTCACAGCGATCGAGTCTGGGCCAGACCCTGAGGGTATCCTCACTGAATAGAAATACAATTTCCAACACTACCCGCTAATAACTTTCCTTGAGCACAACACAGGAAGTGCCACCAAACCCCTCTGCCTCTCTGCACACCTTTGAGCTCCACATGGATCACCAGATTTGTTTGTTTTAGTTACACAAGCTCTGTGCTTTGAAAGAATAGAAAAGCTTTTGAAAAACTGTTAATTCCCAGTGCTGAAAAGAGCAGTTGAGCAACGTGGCAGTATAGCATACTTAATTTTAAGGACATAATTAAATCCGATTTCAGTCTGGTGAGATTTTAGCTTAGGTTTAAGTGTTCTGTTGAAGAGGGGTGGATTTAAGGATTGAAGTATTTTGCTAGATGGTTCTTTAGTTAATGAGGAAGGAGTGTTCTAATACCTACAAGAAACAAGTGCCTGGTGCTCCATGACCTCAGGCAAGCTAAAACTAGAGCTAGTCCCCATTGCTTGGCCATTTTTCTAATCAAATTTGATGAAATTAACAAATAAAACTAGCAAAGAAGTTGATTATTTCATTAAGAATCCTCACTTACTCTCTGGTCTTCAGCTTACTGGAAAAAAAAAGGGTTTTATAGCATCCCACCAGGGTAATGTGGTATAATTAAAACAGAAGTCATTAGGCTTTGTATTTTATGCCGTCTGGTATCTTACAGGGTATGTTGCTAATGATGAATGCCTCATGCATCCAGATTTTGGCAGAGAAATCATGAGGGGTTTTTTTGTTTGTTTTTAATAAAGAGAATAGATAAAACACTGTAAGGAATTCACACCAAGTACACAAAAATGCCCAGTTCTTAAAAGAAACATTTGTAGTAGTAAATATTTGAGGGACATTTTTATATAGGCTCTGACCTCCCTGTTGAGAATCAAAGCAAAAATATTGAATGTACTAAACAGATGTCTTCTCCTGGTGACAGCGAGATGAGCAGAGACAGCTGGTTAGAAGAACAACAACAACAAAAACACATCATCATTCCTACTCCGGCTCCAAAAAATCTTGGACTTGTTGTTAAAGAAGAAAGAAATGTATGTAAGAAGCCAGAAAACAGACAAATATTATTGAATCTGGTAGCATTTTAGTCAATGTGCTGGAAATAACTTAAGTAGGAAGAAAAACTGGATGCGCTCCATTGTCTATTAAAAGAATACCTCTTATTTCCACAGGGATCTATAACCCATATATTCATTAACACATTTGCAAGACGTATATTTTGAATATGTTGCCTCACTCATCAGTCTTGTGGGCTCTTGAAGTAAATAAAGCTACAGGACAGAAAAATGTGTACAGCCACGTAAATACAGATCTCAACTCTGATTGTGACATATTCACTGCTGCAACCCAGGGAGATGGGTGTGGTACAGATATCTAAAGGGATCAGAAATATTAGGAAGGGAGGAGAAGAGAAAATTAGATTCCTCTTGGTGGAAAAAAATAAAGAGAGAAATAATTCTGCCCAAAAAGGAAAAAAGTTGAAACCAAAATTAAAATAGGAAGGATAAATCTGTTAAAAAAAAAAAAAAAAGAAAAAAAGACAAACAAAGCTGGAATTCTCTGTCTGACCTCTGGACAGCTCCTTTTCCACAAGCTGTGGGCAGACTTGAGGGACTAATAAAAGATCAATGGGAAGAGTTTAAGAAATCAAAAGCTGTGCAATTTAGCTAAGCACCAAAAAGGAAAAAAAATTGAGGTGGACATTTCAGGATAAGTAGGAAGGCTAAAATATCATGTTATAAAACATTGCATTGTGCAGTAGCAATGGTTTGGATTTGCTGACTCGGGAGGCTTCTTCCGTGAAGCACTGTGAAATCCTTAGCCGTCTCCTACAAACTCCCTAACAAGTTTAAAGCCTCAAGAAAGCAAAGCATTTGGCATGGTATAAGTCGCTAAAATTGAGGTGAGATAAACCATTGTGTAAGCAGAGGACAACTTAGATGGACAGCTAAAGAGAAAGCGCATTCCTGCTTCTGCTTCTTGGCTTTGCCCATACGTCAGTGCATGAGCAGGCAGCTTTGCCCATACGTCAGTGCATGAGCAGGCAGCATCTACACTGTCATTTCCCGTACAGGGAGCCAGGGTTAAGTCTACTACTCTGCAACAGAGCAGATGTGGAACACTGGAAAAGCGGCTGAATGATTTGAGCTGGAAACTGTTTCCCCCCTTTGCCAATATCTTCAATTCTATTCTCCAGCGTAACCAAAACAGGAGTTCTCAATGGTTTTGGAGAACTTTTCCCCCTTATAATAGAGGAAAAAATCCACAACAAAAAAAAACAAATCACAATGCCAGAATCAACCATGGATCAGCACACAATTCTGCCTTCTTTCATTCCCTGTCCAGCTGATTCAGGTGCAAGACCTGACCTGTCTCCCAGCCACCCCAGTAAAGACTGTACCACAGAGGAAGCCCATTGTGGCCAGAAATTCCATGGTAATTCTAAGAAACTGTTTCCTAGAGTGTCTTGATGAAATGGATACATTCCCACACACACAACATGAAAGGATCATTTCTGAAAAATAAGCATTATCTAATGAGAAACATTTATCCCAAATGTTCCTTCCGCGGTGACTCAGGAACTCTGCTCCTCAGTGCATCATCTATAAAAAGAGACAACAGCGCTTCCCAGTCGCTGGGAGAATACTCTTGGATAATAAAGTGATGAACTCACTGCCCACATCAGCTACTGCAAGAGCTCCACTTACCTTAAAATATACCAGTACAGACTGAGTAAGGAATTTTTATAGGCACAATAGAGCCCAGGTGGTTAACTTTGTTGACCAGACTATCTGCATACCAAAGTCTTTACCTGGCTGGTTGCCATGGGGGACCTATGTCCTATCTCAGAGAAGAGCACCAGGAGACTTCTGCAAACAGGTGATGGTTTGGGGACTGGTGGGGGGCTGGTGACAGCATCTCTGCTCACGAGCTGCACCGTTCCTCTGTGGGACACTGCAGAGAGCCAGCATATGCCCACGGTCCTGGGCACAGCAGTCTCTGCTTCTTCATTTCCTCCTGCAGTCGGGAATTTGGATGACCGAGGAGCCAGCATAGCCCTGCTGCCAGTGAGGTGACACATCCCTGGCGCTGGAGCTGCACTCGAACTGCTCGTGAGCTGCTTGCGGCTGGAGAGGAATGTCTGCAGAGAGCTAAACCAGATTGTTAACAGATCTCTTCCAAATTGCTCATCTCTAATCTAGCAGGCTATTTGAGAGTTTACACATACTAGTAGTACCATTTTTACCCTTTGGTGTAAATAATGTGATAGGAAACACAGAAATATGCATGGGTATTACTGAGATGATAGCACTGGAGAAATCTTAGGACATTGCTGGTGTCTTGGTAAGCGTTTAAAATGCCAGGGTGTCCTACATAGAGTCTTTTTCCTCTCACAGGATCTGTGCACTTCAGTTACCCATTTGATGCTATAGACACAGTTGCACTGCAACCAGCGTAGCTGCAGAAACTCAGTGTTGGACCAAGCAATGGCTGGTGCTCCAGATCTGGTGCTTCTGATCTACACAGAACTTGCAGAGAGGCTCCCCAGATTCAGGAAAGATGACAGTCTGACGTCACCTGTATTTTTCAGGCCCACACCTACTGCAGGAAAAAAAAAGGAAGAAAAAAAGTTTTGAATTGGTATTCCCATTATCCTGTCTACATATCAGCCATGCAGTTCAAATGTGTGAAATTTCTGGCCCCTCTGGTTGCCCATCTCAACATGTTCAGCATCCCTAGTCCTACTCAGCATGGGCTGAAAAATGTCACTTTTCTCCACTGTTAAATCAAAAGCCGGCTACACCCATATGTCAGCACTTTACCATCCTCTGTTCCCTCCCTTTGGGCAGCTGACCAGGGGTAATGACCTATATCCTTGAAGTATTTGTATTTAGTATTACAGAACAGGAGGCCTTAAAAACAACAAGCAACCTCAGAATACAACCATTCCCTCCTTATCTTACTACAGTCAGGGAGATCCGCTTGTGTCTTCCCCGTGGGAATACAGCAGAACCATCCAGCCCAATACCTTGAGTGTTCAAGACTTCATCTGGCCCCTTTCTGCTGTCGCTTTAGCAGCATCTGCATAGACGGGATCCAGCCCTTTCCAGCCAAAGTTTCTCAAGCTGGTCACCTGCGCTTTACCTGCAGGTACAAATACTAAGCATACTGAACAGGCATGTAGGCTCTGCTCTGGGTGCGCCTGAAGGGGCACATGTGGTAGCAGGGTGGCTAGGGAGAAGCTGAGCATCACAAGCAGAAGCTCTGAGAAGTCCCGGGCTGCTGTCACGGCCACCCAGAGTGTTGCTGCCATTGCCGTCACCTGCGCTCAATGAGGAACCAAGAGCCGCGTGAGCATCACAGACCGGCACGCACCCTGCGCCAGCCTCCCCGCCATGAGACACCGGGCAGAGCAGAAAAATAGGGCCCTGGCCCCTTCCTGCAGTTAGATCATTATAATGGGTAAATATTTTTCTAGATAGAGAGCCGAGATAAAGGGCTCTCCTGGTGTCTGGAATGGAGTCTGAACAAGACCTAGAAGGACTATCCCTGCCTTGAAGTCCTTTGTAATGTGCTTGTGCCAAATGAAAACCTTCTTCCCAGCTGTGTCTGGGAATGAAATGGGAATTTGCCAATAGCTAAAGAGGAAGAAGTCATATCTCGCAGAATAATTTTTATTGAATAATAATAACATTTGAATTGTAGCTGTTTTAGTTTTCAGAGAGATTGTTCACTCATAAACACATGGCATGCATTTAGCAGCAGGTACCAAGGGTTAATTCCCAGACATCATTCTAACTCTACACCATTCAGTCTAAATATTTACTGAAGAGTAAAGAAAAGTGTCTGAGCTACACAGGCAGAGTCCCAGAGACTGGCTTAGTAAAGTCTCTTTAATGAGAGCCTATTGCTACACAGAAAAATAGCTGTGATTTTTTTAAAATGAAAATCAGTGTTCTTGTGCTATAACAAATAGTGATTAATCATTCCCTGTTCCTTTTCTCTACGTTATTCATGATTTTCAAACCTCTGCTAATATCCTCTCCTGGTGTTCCAGTCCCACTGTGAGCTTCCTCAGTGTCTGGGGGCTTTTGAATCAGAGGAGGTGACTTATAATCCTCCTTGGAGGACGGTTGTTTTTGAGGAACAAATCTGACTTAAATCTTACTTAATATCCAGGAATGCTCTCTGGTATTTGACCTCATCGTGGCTGAAACAATATTCCTCAGACACAATAACCTTGGTGTTTCAAAGCTGTAACCAACACCTGTGGAGCTTTCAGACAAATAGGCTCAACATTCCTTGATGTGCTTTTAGTTACTGCTCCCATGTTTGATTTGCTTTGTAATTATATTTACAAAATGTGCGATGAGGTTACACATAGAAAAAGAAAAAAAAATCACATTTCAAAATGGGAGGGGATTTATGGGAGCTGCAAGACAAAGAAAAACCCACCTTTTTTTCTTCATTGTTTTATTTGGAAACCAGCCACTGAAGTTTCCTTGTCAGTAATACAGAGATTTGTAAATAGAACAAAGAGCTTCCTCACTCGGAGCCTCATTATATAACCACCAGTGAAGTCATGTTGTATCTTCACATTCAGTTCCCTTGAACTTTGCATCTTGCTCCTCCTGAGAACAGTCCTGCATGCCAGCTTGAACAGATGTGGTTTCCTTTAGGAAAAGCTTTCTGCTAGGGTCATTCGGACTTCCCTTTCAGGGCTTTCCAGCTTCATGCAGTCTTGGCTCAGGGGATTACTGCAGTGACCACTGGCTCCATGTGCTACTGTTACGCCTCTCTTCACCTGCTGGCTGAGCTGACGAACACCAACATCTCTGTTCCGCAGAAAAAATCTGACATTTCATGTTTTCCTGAATCAAACCGGAAAGCTGCAATTTCCTTTGAACCCAAATTCGGAAAAACACCATTTGAGAAAGAGCAAAGGGGCTTTACTGAAGCCTTTTGTTTGGGTGTTATCTACGTGTTTTTCAAATGTGACCTAAGGAAGCTTAAAACGCATCAACTTCCAGGTAGTCTCAAATACACCCCAGCAGCATCCACCATTCCCAAAGACATCCCAGGAGTCGCCGAGCCAGCCAAGGGTGCTCTGCCAGAGTGGCACTTGAGAATGATACTGAGACACGTGGAGGTTGGTCTCGCCCTGCGTGGATATTCCAGGAACTGTTGCTGCCTCGATGCCACAAGCACACCGACATCCTCTAAGCTTAAAAGCACCTAAGCTCTTGTCCAGCACCATTGAACATAAAGGCTTCCACTATATCTCAGTGTAGATACAATGCAAAGAAGTACAAGTATAAGCCTAGCATGCTGCATATCAAGTGCCACTAATTTAACAGAGCACAACCTTAAGAAATTTTAATTAAATTTCTTAAACAGGGCAAAAAGCTGTACAGACTCTCTCAGTTGAGCTTTACATTTTGCTCTGGCCGGTCAAAAGTTTTAAACTGAACAAGAATAAGACATTCTGCAAATGCTAGAGTTTCAAACGCCAAAGTTCACACTGCTTAGATTAAGCTAAACTAAGCTTGTGCGTAGGCAGTCCTTAAGCAGCAACAATATATGAGGAAAAATGGCCCTACCCCATGAACAAATGAGAAAAACAAAACAAGGAAAACAATGAGGGAAAAGCTGCTGCTACCTACCCTTCATGCAATAAAAAAAAAGGAGGGGGGCCATAGGAAAACGTTTCAAGACTGACTCAAAATCAGTCCAACTCTGACATTGCAACAGCTTGCAGGTCTAATAGCCTCAGAGTTGTTCCTTCACCCAAAAAAATGAACACAAAAGTCAAGGAAACCCATCATGCCAATTCTGCGGCTGCTTTCCGGAGTTGAACCTCTCTAAATGTCAATGTTCCCTTTGTTCTGCGCACACTTCATAATGAATCTATCATCTGTTTGGTAAAAGATCCAGTGAAATATGTAATAAGGTTATCTCACAATCTCTCTCCATTGTAAAGCCATATCTCCTCTTCCACTCATTAATTATTGTCTTCCATTTCCTGTGTCAGGTCTAAATTAGAAAATAAGGACAGGACTTACAAAGCTTAACAACTTACCATATATCAGATGAGCTGTGGCAACTCTCCCTATTGCCCCTTCGCCGATAACAAACAGCGCGCAGGGTGATTTCACCGTGCACAGCCTGGCAGTCTGTGCCGTTTAGCCCTACATCCTCTGGCCAGCCAGGCTAACAGTGACAGCAAGAGCTACCGCAGCTAAGCTGATGGTCAGGACTCTAAGGCAAGGCTTTGCCTGAAAACCTCGGGAGCAGAGCTCACCGTTACACCTTCCTGAAAAACTACAGTCACTTACATGCTGTCAAAATACACTAAAACCCAACCCAAGCACAATTACATAACTAGTTGCCAATACCCCTTGGTTTGCAGTTTTTCAGCCTGAACTGCTCAAACTTTGGATCAAGTGAAGCAATCTATTTTTGAAGCACAAACAGGGAAAAGTTATATGGGTCTTTTAGCAATTTCAGTCAAATATATCATAGGAGCAGTATGCTTAGCATTTTACTGTGCATCTGTCTGAGGTTCCCAGTAAGATTTCCCTGATATATAGTAAGAGTCAAAACTCTAATCTGTTTTAACTCTTTTTTATTGTCTCTGCAGCACTAACTTTGAAAAATGGCCCTGTCCCCAAAGAACTGCACACAGTCCATGTAGAGAAGCTGCTAAAATAAATGTATTACATAAAAATATTGCAGAGGAACTGAGCTCTGAGGATTTGGGAGCCACAACATATAGATATAAACCAGAACAGCTGAAGTATGAGGGGAGGTCAGAAGCAGAGACCAAGGGAAGTCTTCAGTCTGGCAGATGTTACGCATGATCTCTGAAATCAACAATTCCTACTTTTCCTTCTCCGGCCTGCGGTGTTTTAATAAATGACTCTTCTCATGTTAATGTCCCTCTGCCTTCCTTCTCATTGACCTCAGTGCATGCTGAGCTGATTCATAAAGTTTCTTCTTTCTCTATATTTGGGCGCTTCCTGGAGACCTTATTTCTACTGTTTTGCCTGCAAGTTTCTCACCGATTTACAGACACAGTTGAGTGGTGCATTGACTACTATACTTGAATATTGTATTTCTTACGCAGTGCGTTCCTATCACTACCCGTGTCCCTGGCTTTAGATATTCCGAAAGTTTCTCAGAGAAGAGAGTGTAATTTCTTCTTCTCAGAAATGCTTCCGAGATACCCAGGAGTGAAATTTGTTTTTCCACCTGTCTCCCTCACAAAGCAGCAATACCTGTGTAGACATCAACTGCGGAAATTCAGGCAAGGAATAGATGAGCGCATGATCCAGTAGCTGTAAAAATGCAGACAAACACCAGGATGTCTCAAAAGGCTGAATCACAAAGACGATGGTAGAAGGTCTAAAAACACACAGGATAATGGAGGAGCTTGACTTGGCATTTGTCTGTTTATCCCGGCAGGATACATGGATTCCACCCTCGTGACATCACTGCATCATCCCGTCTCATCAGTGTCTCACAGTGCAACTCCTTTCTGCAGTGCTGAATCAGCATCTTTGTGAGAGCCCGTCTTCTGCTTGGCCACACGAGAGGGGGAGACAAAATGGTAGGAAGCTGCGACTGATCTCTCAAGAGAACCCCCCAAAGGAACTAAAAAAATATATATAAAACAAACAGAATAATCTCATGGCTGCTACTCCCAAAAAACAGAATAGGCTAAGAACGTTTTTATGGATGGGATATGAAGTGCCAGGGCTGTGCTTCAGAGGGGCTCCCATAGCAGAAACAGACGAACTAAACCATGGGTTGAAATGAAGGACTGAGGAATTCTTCAGAGCCCCAAGAGAAGTTGCAAAGCACATTTTCCAGGTGCTGCTGTTTCTGCCTGCCTCACTCTTTTAGTGCTTTAGAACTGAACAGAGGTTTTCTAAAGCACCCTGCTTGGCATGGGGTAGGAACCCCTTGCTCCTCCTGCAAATAAATCTGTTTACCATTTTAGACAAAAAAAATCCACAAACAAAACAAAGGGAAGGAATCTAAAATATTCATACAAGGATCCATTTATAGGAGGCAAGGTAAAGAGTAGCTCTGGAAGAAATGTGGTCATACAGCGATGGGAATACCCTGGGCCACTAGCCTTGGACCCAATCTTAGGCAATCCCTGTTGCTTGAAACACAACCCTAAAAATTCACTGCGTTGCAGCTAACTGTGCAATTCAGTACGAAGGACCAGGGTGAGGAACTCTTCCTGGAAACACCAGATCCAAGCACAGGCAGAAGCCAGGAGGTTCTTGTCGTATTTATATATACCTTGTCCTTTTTGTTCGAGGATTTAGGTCACACGAGTGTAGGAGAGGCAGCTCTGAATCACCTGGCTTTTGCACGTGTTGCCTACAGATTGTGCAAAGGTTTCTGAAGGCAACCTCCTTCCTAGACACACCCTTTGTTTGCTACTTTCTCTTAGGGCTTTTTCGCAACCCCATCCACGGCCAATATAAACAGGCTTGCAACATCTTCCTCCAATCTGTCTTACTTGGCTCTGCTCTAAATGTCAACCAGCAACATAGCGCTGTGCACTTGCTTAACTGGGCAAAATACCTGCCATTGCAACCCTACATCTGGACTCCCTTCAGGAGAAAGTTTCCTGGTAATGATAAATGACAGACCCTGCAATTCACTCTTAGTCACACAGATACCAGATACCAGCAGTCTTGCACAGGTAGGAGGGCATGCAGCTGGCATTGCTAAGAGGCCATCAAACATCTGCGAGGCAGCAGGAAAAGTTAGGAAGAGTAATTATCAGGAACCACAGTGACCATGCAGTGCAATTACAGTGTCTTCTACTTCTACCAGAGCCCTGTCCAGTGTGCAGCTTCTGTCTGTAGTGCAGGGAAAGAAGATACTACCCTTTGAATGCCTGTTTTTAGCTTGTATGGAATAATTTAATTAAGTAATAATTAATTAATTTAAGTAATTAAGATAATCACTAAAGGGGCTTGACAATAAATGCCCCATGGACAGCATCTGCAAGTAAATAGAAGGAGCAGTCACAGTGAAGACCCTCTTACCTCTGGAGCCCTGTCCACACTAGAAAACAGACATATAATGCAATGAACAGAATACGCCCAGCAAGACCAGGAAAAGGAAGGGTTACACTGTGCAGCTCAGCTGCTCCACATTGTCCCTGCAGGGCTGAGGGAATAGCACGGCTGCCCCAGGACACCCTGCAAATGGTGGATAATAGGTATTTGCATGTGTCCACAATTTTGGCATGGCCTACTGCTTGTCGCAGATGTGTGTGGGATGGGACAACATCCTGTTATGCTCCTACGCTCTCTGTGCCGACCGTGTTGGACTGACATGAGCCTTCTGAGCCTCCAACCAGCCTGGCATTCCTGAAGTCAGGCTGTGTGGGTGGTGCTGGTAACAGGCTGAAGGAGGTTGCTTTTATCATCAGCTTTGATCATGGGGATTTTCTATTTCATGCTCTAGCTTCCTTCAGCCATATATTTGCATAAGATCTTGAGCTAGGACTAATCTGATGTACGGGTGAGAACATTGTATCTAGCCCAGCAAATCCTCTGGCCCTATCCAGCACCGCAGCGCACTAGTGCTGGCAGCAACACCAAGCAGAGACAAATGGAGACTTTCATTTCCTGGGTGCGAGGGAGGTGCCTTGCCTTGTGTCTCTGTTGGACTCCTAGGCAATGTGCTGGATTGCAGCAGCAACTCCCAGTCAAGACTCTCTGTTGACAACCCTTGTTGCCACAGTAGCCAAGTGCTTTCCAAGTTCACTTCTGGTTGCTGAAATGTCTGTCCAGCCTCCAGGGGCTGCCAACAGCTATTGACTAACAAGAGCACCTTGTCCTTGGTGACTAAATTTTCTTGCTTTATCCATGCATTGCCTAGCAGCAAGCAGCTGCAGAGAGAGGTGTCTCGCTGCACCTCTAAGGGCATGAATTCTCGGGCTTGCTGGAGGCTGCTCCTGGTTGTAAATAGGTACAGCATTACTATGGACACTTGTCTGATATGATTCATTAGGCCTTCCTTGACTAAATCTCTATACCTTTTTGAAAGGTGGAGGTGCTAATCAGGCAGGATTTAGAGCTCTTCTTAAGGTTTTCACTGGTAAAGGGCAGAACCCTGCTTGGATTATCTCCCTCACATCTCCAAACTTGAGCCAGGTATTCAGTACAGCAGCCATCCTGTATCCTTTTCTCTTCCGTCACAATCCTATGGCCAATATCCTTCCTTCCTCAGTTGTGTCCCAAGTTCACTGTCTGTGGGGACAATTCTGCTTCTGAGGCACCCTGACCTGGAGCTTTTATACAATATAGACACAGTACAGCAAGTACTATCATAGGATATAATATGGGCATGGAGTTGGGAATGACGCAGGCCGCAGTTTGCTCTTTGGCCCCCACTTGCTCAAGACACTGCTGATCTACTGTAATCCGAAGGGTGTTTTGCTGCAGTACGAAAGGATGTGCTTCTTCCTAGGAATGGCATGTTCCACCTGCCAATGAGATGCATTCTAGATTTGTCTCTGTTATTGCTGCATCTAGTGCCTGGCAAGCCAACTACTACTATTAGTCTGAAAATGGAGACAGAAAAAATGACAAATGGAATAGTGCTGATCAGATCAGAGATGCTTATCTTATAGATATTAGGCAAGTCACTGACCCGTTCCCATGAACTGGACCAAATGGATACATCCTCAGCAGTTCACTCATGGCTATCCCTGTCAGCGGGAAATGTAGTCTTTGCAGACATTATAGTAACATCCAGGAAGTAAAACATTTTGTTCTTTACCCAGTTTTAGCAATAGAGTAGCTCTATCTCATGCCAAAATGGCCATTCTGCAAAACCATAATAACCCATATATTAATAAAAGACAAAGAATCTGCAGATTTAACTTTCAAAATCTGAAAAGTCATGATGAACTCCCATCTTGTTGTTGTAAGTAGCTTCCTGCATGTGATTTGGGCAAGTATTTTACTCCATAAAGTGTTTTGTTTTGCTTGGGATCTTTTTGGGTCATGCCACATCTCAACGTGAGCATCTCCATTCCAAGCTGCTGCCCCACCTTCCTCCAAAGAAACATTAAACATTCCTCCCTCTCACACAGAAAGTGAGTGCTCTGCCCAGAACAACAGAGGAGCCTGGCTTTCCTGGTAGCAAATACCTATGCAGGTAGTCATCCAAAAAAGGAGCTGAGCTGGTGACAGGTCTTTTCCCCTTTTCTTTTTCTCTTTTTTTTTTTTTTTTTTGTCTTTTCTTTCACGAGGAAGGACATTGTTTACTAACAGAGCTCTAGTTTCCTACCAGAAAGTTAAAAGTTATTTTTTTCCCAAAGAAGGCAGTACTACACAAAGTGGATTAAACTTCCAGAGTCCAGACAATGGTAGGAGGAAAAGCAAAGCTAGTTCACAGAGTTGGGAGCTGACTTGGCAAGAAGTTTCATTCTGGCCTTTGGGCACCGTGCTGCTATACTGGGTTCTCCCAGTCCACCTCTCACTGCACAGTTTTATGCCATTGAGCAAATGAAGCAAATTAAGAAAAGGGTTTGATAACTAACATGAAAGGACTGTATATCGTGATAAACTAAGAATCTTAAAGAATATTTAACAGTGCCTTCCCTGTGAGGGTCAGGCTAACTGTAATTAAACTTCTCTAAAGCCCATTTATGAAGGAGTCTATATTTGGGCAAACTGAGTCATAGAGATTTTTGTTGTTAGCACAAACAGAAGGCAAAGCCAAGTCTCCTAACTCTTGTTTCTCACTTCAGACTTACAGATGCCAACCTTCCAGATGCCTCCAACCTTGCTCTTCCAGGAGAGCAAAACCAGAAGCTGATTCTAGAAAATATAATCAGTGTTTTCATTTTATTGAACAAATAGACATTGCTGTTGGCCCCAACATGACAACAGCACAGCAAAGACAGCCTTTTATTTCCTTGTGCTTGGCAGAAGGTGTCTGTCTTCTTTGGTTACTCAGCTGAAGTTGACAAGTTGCCCAGTATTTTTATTATCAGGTTGTCAGCTCGATCTCACTACTGCCCTCTTAATTTAATATTTTGCATTTCAAAATCACAGGTGTGACTCATTGCACAGCCAGAGGTTATAATGAAGTATCCCACTCATCTTTTAGCTCACCCTTTGTTCAAGACAATGCAGATTGCAGAAGGTTTCTGAGGAGGTAAAAGGATTGCAAAAGAACCGAAGACTCTTCTTTTATCTAACCAACGTGTGGGCAGTGAAACTACTTGATAAGAAACCAGCTGGGTGTAAAGGTGGGCATGGAGATTCATTTGTCACTATTGAGAGGGCTGAAACTCTGAAGATAGAGCAACTGTAATTGAAGATAGGCACCCAAACATAAATCACCTCACCTGAGATTGAGGCCAAAAGGGAATCCTAGGATAACAAACTTCTCTGGATCTTCTCTACTCTTTGTTTTCCAACAGGACACAAGACAACCATGTGGTCAGATAGTTTTCAACTAGAAATTCTTATTTTCTGCATCTTATGATTTAAATTGGGAAGTGCTTTTAAGTGCAAGGTTTTGAGCTGTTTCTTCTGCCAACTTTACGCAAAAAAAGATTGTTCCAAAAAAAGATTTTTGAAAAACAAGAATACATTTCTTAGCATAAAGGATCTTATCATCCTCTTTGTAGATGTTAGGAGCATCAGATACAGAGGATATATATATCATTATATATACAGATATGACATATATCTATATCCATACTGGGGAGAAGTAAGGCAGAGCATAGTTTCATTGTGAGGACTATCTTGCTGCTGACTATGAAAATTGTGTGGAAGTCATGGTAAGAGGTAAGGATTTGTCTAGATAGGAAATGGATTGTACTCCTTGTTATCAACAGCTTATACTAAGTGAAGGAAAAGACACTTTTATCCCAAAGTAAGTGCCCAAATCAAGAGCTATTCTGAATCAATTTGTTATTTTAAGTGACTTCCACATGCAACTGACCCCAACAGCAGAGGTGTCATGCTACAAGAAAGCAAACTGCATGAACTTGAGAAGGTAAAACCCAATTTGTTCTCAACAGGATGAGCTTCTGAGGTGAACCTACATAGTGTCCTTGCAAGTCTTCATCTCCTTTCACAGAGGAAAAGACTCATGTCCTGTTGCCAGCTGGCAGGACCTCAGCAATGGCAGGCATGGTGAGAGCTGTTAACAACACACAGTTTCTTCAGTGCTGCACTCTGAAACTGCAGCAATACCAAAAAATGCACTTAGGCCTCCCTGTCTCACTAGAGAGGGAGAATTGTGACTCAAAGGCTGTCTAGCAGCAATAGAGAAACGGCACCAAGAGCACTTGTGCAGTTCTGCCATATCCAATTTCTGTCAAGTGCAAATAGTAGCTACCCAGCAAGCTGGGACATGCTTTACCAGCATCTATAGAGCTGTGCTTCAGAGCATCCCTCGAGGTAGCAGAGAATTATCCCCATTTTACAAGTGAGGTAACTCGGGTACAGGGATTAAAACCACAGTGTTCCAACTTGGCTGCCTACTGCTAGGTACCTACACCCATCTTTACGCAACAAATGTGGCCTGATTTTCAGAAGGGCAGGGCAATGAAAATTTTGGCCTGAGGGATTTGTTCACACAGTTTACTGGTGACAACGCCCAGGATGGAAACCTGGTCTTTGCTACCTGTCTCATGCCTTAACCACTCAAAACATTCTGCCTTCTGCCACTAGCCAACTCTTGGCTAAGGTCCCTGCTGTCCCCATTCACCACACAGTAGCTCAGAATAAGCAATGCAGGCTGCCTGCCCACATACACACAACTAGAGACCTCTAAAGAGCAGCAGGAGAGGTAAAACTGGTATAATTCCTTGGTACCCTCGCTGCTCTTCAGATCCCGGGCAGCTTTGCTCTGCCCTCATAGCTTTGCTAAACCAACAGCGCTGGTGCACAGACCTCTGTTCTGCCTCATACGTGACATCCTCCTCCTCTCCTCGCACCACATCCTTGTCAGCGACCTGCTATTGCCAGAGCACAAGTCCAGTGCAGTACATGTAACACGGACCAGTATAAAAATGGGTGAAGTCCAGCTATGTGGACTTCTGAACTGATCAGAAACGCAAGCCAACAGAATGAGTTAATCCCAATGCCTCCCCAACTCCATCTTGCGCTAATTTTTCTGTGTTTAACTGAAATTCAAAGGGTGCTGCAGTTTACAAGGAACTATTAAGAAGGCAAACGTCTTCCTGCAACCAGCAGCCGGTGGATCCCTGAAGGCAGAGCACTTGCTGGCTATAGCCAAGCCTTCCAAGTGTCCCTGCTAAAATCATCCCTGCTAGGGGCTGGCATGATGCTTGTCTTAGCTTGTTAGAAAGCCTTGCTGTCTTGAGACAGGCACTCAAAAAATAACCCTGGTGGCTGGTTGCTACCTAAGGGAAGAAGGACAGAGGGTTAAGACCATCGCTGTGGAACGGTTGCTGTTCAGGTCACTTCTGAGTTGACCTACAGTACCAAGCACGTTGCAAACCCACTGCTGTCAGCCCCATGGCCCTCTTGCCTGCCAAGGCCTCCCACCCACCACTGACCTCCTCCTGTCCTTCCCTGCAGCCGTCCCCTCCTCGCAGGGCTCCCACTCGCCTTTCTGCAGCAGCTCCCCAGAGGGAGGACAGGCGAGGGGAGGTGACAACCTTCAGCAAAGGTTAAGTCTGCAAAAGAAGGAAGCGTCAGCTCCATCAAGTCAGCTCAATCAACCAACAGCTTCTGTGGCCCTGCTCCCAGCGGTGTCCAGTGTTGTTCTGCCAGTATGAACAGGCTGCCTTATGAACAGCTCCCTGTCCACCCGGTCCCTGCTGGCACTGCCAACTAGTGGTGCTTGGGGAGGAAAACATGGAAAAGGGGTAAGGAAGAAGCCGCTGGTTATGGGAACCTCCCGCACTGCTTCCAGCCATCACCTCCTCAGCGCTGGAAGCTACGGTATTATTTGCTTCTCTGTGTTTTGGGAGAATGGATGTAGGTTCTCACCCAAGATCCTGAACTGAAACTCAGAAGCTCAGACTGAACACCCTCTGATTTCTTCAGAAAGCAACTGAAAGCCAAATATGAACTAATTCTTGTGCTCTAACTCAGCTCTATATTCCCAGATGATACGCGGGCCAGGAGAACTGAGAAAATGGTCACAAAATGGTCCAAGCTCCTTGTGCCTACGTTGAGATGCCTGTTTTGGGATAGAAGCAATAGAATATAAGCTTGAAAGGGAAGTCAGGAGGTCACATGCCTCCTATTTGATAGAAGTTGGTGCTGTACTTTACTGTGTAATAATACACTAGCTGCCATATAAAAACAAACCTTATTCTTCTCTGCCAGATAAACACACTTGATCCTATAAAGAGCAGCATTTCTGACTATTCAGCAGCAGCCAAAATCACGATGGGAAAAATAACAGGTGTTTGTCAGGCACTCCTTGTTTATTCACAGTGCTTAAAATAATTGCTTAAAAAATCCGACAGAGATTTAATTTTCTATGCTCACACATTTAAAAAACAAAAACAAAAAAAAACGCTAAGCTTGGCTCACAGTAGTTGAAGGCAATTCATTATGAAAGAGGTGTTCTTTCTGTTGTGGTAGCAAAAAAACCTGCTTATGAAATCTCCAAAGGAGCAGAATAGCAGAGCAAATTCCTGCCTAGAACCAACACCTCTCCATGCTTTTCACCAAGCTCCCCAGGTGAAAGCTTTTGTTATGAAAACGTGTAATTTTACTGTCAAAAGAGGACGAGCAGGGATTAAGTTCCTCCAGTCAGTGTCCTTGATTGGCCATCTCCATGGCTCTGCCTTTTACAAAGCAATGATTCCCTTGGGCTGGCTTATGCCTTTTCCTCTTGGTCTGGTGGTGGAGCAGGAGGTAAGTGCACTGCCCAAGGGATGAAACTGTGCATCAACGGCACAAATGTTGCTTCAATCAGTGCTTTCTTCTCCGGGAAGCAATTGGCAATGGATTCTGATCAATAAGACTCCTTTCCAGCTAGGCAGGCTGACACATCGGTGCTGGGGAAGAGGAGGGAGACTCTATGTCTGACCTCCATCTCCCCTGCCCCTGCCAGGCCTACAGCAGAAGGTCCCTGAGCCCCTGAGGATGTTCCGTTGCCCAGCTCTGGAGGACACGCTGCATCTGACAAAGCTGCAGCTAAAGGCAGGGCTGCCACAGGGCTTCAGCCACAGGAGACCTTGTGGTGTTGAACAGGTTATGGACCAAGTCCTTACAGACATCATCAAAGAGCACAGAACATCACTCCTGAGAGTTGCAGGATCATCAGGACACAGGACTGCTGTGCCCTTGGAAGGACCTCCCAGGCACAGCCCTCTGCTCAGTGCTGAGCAGCTCTGGCTCTGGGACGCTCCTCTTGGGAGCAGTATTAGCCAGCTTAGAAGGGTAGATATGCTGGGGATCCCCATGGGCACAGCCTATTGGTCTAAAACTGCCCTTGTGGATAAGCTGGTGCACATCGGTAAGGATTCAGTCAGAAGGGAAGGCACAGATAGGAGCATGGATGTCATATCTCTTACAAAGTCTTCATGAGTCAAGGCTTGCAGTGCAGGTACAAGCTGGAGGCCTTTCCCACCATAAGGGCTTTCCCTTTCTGCAGGCTGTGTCCTTTCCTTGGGCTGGCCCCAGCCAAGCTGTAGAGACTAAATCCATCTCCAAACCCCAATAGCTCCCCAGAAAGCCAGTAAGGGAGCCTGGAGCAGGAGGGTTCCCGACTGTGTCCTAGCTCCTAGGGCGTGCTGGGTTTCAGAGAGAGCTGCTGTTGCAGGGTTACTGCCTGGCCCTTGCAGGGACACAGATGGGTAATGCTGCAGCTCTGCCCCGCTCATCCCCAATGCGGGGCCTCAGAGTCAGCCCGAAGCTGCAGTGAACTCCTCATTTCTTGATTACTATTCTCACAAAGGTGCATCAGAGTCTGCAAAAGTCAAGCTTTCTTCTGGGGTGACATGCTAGATAGCAGCTTGTGTGGACAAGGGGCAAAGCAGGGACACTGCTCCCGGCGCTGTGATTATCACCTGCGTTGCAGCAGTGTTCCCAGCTCAGACAGAACTGCCACGGTGCCATCGCGCTTGTCACAAAGCAGCCTCTAGCCTGAGCAAAAGAGACAGATAAAAGACAGAAAGAGAAACGGAGGCACAAGGGAAAGAAGCAATTTCCTCAAGGTCACACAGCAGATCAGCAGCTGCTTGTGAACTCGGTGCCAGTCAGCGTGTGACTTGGTAAGACGTCCGTGACGGCGGCCTATTTCAATGGAAACGTGTCCTGCTACTGGGGGGCTTGTCAAAGAGCCACCAGGACATGCTAAGGGCAAAGGTTGGGCACAGGTTTGGAAAGGGCATTTCCACCGGCAGAGAGAAGATGAAAGACGGCCGGTTACAGCAGGTGGGAAGCAGAGATAAAAGGGAGAGCAAAGAGAAGGGAATGAATGTGAAAGCAAAGCGGGTCCGCGAGGCAGCCTGCATTGCGAAGAGCAGCCTGGACATCAGACATCCAGCAGCAAAGGCACGATCAGAGCAAAACCAAGCCCAACTAGCCCAGCAGCACCTGCAAGAGAAGACTTAGCCCTGCCCTTGTGCCTGCTGAGAGGGGCCTGCGAAGCAGGACAAGCGCCTTGCCCAGGAGAGCCAGGTGCTGCACATCTGGTGCCTTGACCCCTCCAAAATCAGGAAGGTGGGAAGAAAGACATGATCTTAAGGAAGATTAAAGCCTGTCCCTCTATTCAGTCTCTAAGCCCTGCACACTTCCCAAACCAGTCAGGCACTAGAAACTATGGAAAGTTATCTAGGGCAGCAAAAAAACCTACAAATGACTTGTTTTACCAAGGCCCCCCGCACCTTTTGGCATTGACCCGTGAGCTTTTTGTCCAAATGCCCCTGCAGCAGACACATTCATGGGAGCTTCGCAGCCCCAAGCAGAGTTTTGTCTCCAATGGGCCGATACTGGTGACTCAGCACTTGCCCGCGATAGCCCTGCTCCCACGGCGGGGATTACAGCAGTACCCGGAATATAATAACGGCGCGGGTGAGCATCAGGGATTTATGCGAGAGTGAAGGAAACGAGAATTATAGGTGTCCAGTCCCTATGACAGAACCATCATATATTTCCTCCAACAAAGCGTGTGACAACAGATCCATAAATTCACATAGTAACAGAAGCAAGCGCCAGCTCGTCATCACAGCTATTTAAGGAGCAGAGCAGCACTCTGTACTTATTACAGAAGTTCACCGTTAGTTAAAAATAAGCATAAAAAGTCACTTTTAAATCCTGACTGAGTAAGGCTTTTTACATCCCATCCCATGGCGCTACATCCCATCTCTTTTCCTTTTACGCCCTGACAAGCTCCCCGTTGCGGTGCTTGGTGCGAGGCATTGGCGGCTTCCTACGAAAGGAGCTTACCTTATGATGGGCCACAATCATTGTGAAAACTTAGCCATGAGCATGAAATACTAGATCCTTTCAAGCCAACAACACTGAAACATGCTTTAGAAAATGTTTAGCTGCAATCCAGTAACTGTCTGAAGAAAGCTTTACCCAGATGTGATTGCTGGAGAAAACAACCCCAATATCTACAACATGCCAACATGCTTTTTTTTTTTTTTTTTCCTTTAATGCTGTCTCATGGTTGGGTTATTTGCAGTACCTGTCAGCTAATGTGCTGGCTTCACTGCTAATTTAGCACTTCTTTGTAAAGGGAGATGCGGGAGAGGGTGAAAGCAACTCTGTGCTGTGAACTGCAAATCAAAAAATAGCTGCCTGTCTTGCTGTTGCTTACGCTGCTCCCCTTTCTGACGTATACAGAGAAACACATTCTATGAAGCCAAACTAATCTGCTAAACTTGAGAAATACCATCTTTCTCTGAAACTGTGTCTTTTTCCTTTGGTCTTGAGGTTTTTGCCAAACTTTCGGAGGGCCAGCAAAATACATCTCAACAAGAAATGGAAGTGGGAACCTTCCCTAGATTAAGGCTTACCTTAATACATTTTACCATTAAGAGAAATCTAGCATCTTAGTAACAAATGGAAAGATAGGAAATGGAAATTAAGGCTTGCGTTTGGCAGAGCTGGGGTGCCAGGGTATTTAGCTCTGGGACTATACGCCTGCTACAGACTTGGTTCCCCATGAGGCACCAGCACTGCTGCCTTCCCTTTCCTTGGGACAGCATCAAAGTTATTCAGAGCAGCAAAGAGAAGGGATTCTTGTTTCATTGTCCAAGCAGGGAACTGCTGTTTTATGCAGGAACCAAACACCTTCCAACCTTCCAAGCAAATAAATTAAGGCTGGTCAAAAACCAGGCTATAAGGAAGGTGTCTCAGTGGAAGCAGCACATTGCTTGTGCATTGCTACTTCTGCGTAATACCGGCAGCCACAGCCAGTCTGGACTTTTTTTTACGTGTGTGTGTGCGCGTTACTCGCATTGTTTGCCGCTAACAAACTCAGGAAGGAAATTTATGGTCCTGAATCGCAAGCGGGGCCCGTAGGCCGCCCCTGGCAGGGCCGCACTGCTGCGCTGCACCATGACTCACGCGGCAGGAAACGTTCGCTCCGAGCAGCCCCATCTCCTGCCTGTGCCCCCTCGTTAGCAGGGCAGACTGTGAAAACAGCCCTCAGGATTTTCTTTTTCTTCTGTTTGGGGGTCTGTTTTTATTCTCGTACTTGGACGGCCTTCACGGCTTTCCACATGAGGGGGATTATTTACTCCCCAGCAGGCAAACAATATCAAATGATTGGTCCAAAAATCTGAGGAAGGGGGATCTCCAGCTTTTATGACAGAGGAGCTACAGTTCTTGTGACAGTGCTGGCCATGCTACATGGAATCCCATAGCCCTGCCGCTCTGCGCCCACTGGGGAGGCTGAACCACGCGCGCACCCTTAGAGGCTGCAGGGCTCAGACAAGAGGGTGCAAACAGGGAGGACAGAGGGGAAAACCGAACTAAAGAGCAACCCTGGGATCCCTTTGCTTGTGTTTTCTTTTCTTTTTTTTTTTTTGTTTGATTGTTTGTTTTTACAAGAGGCTTCCACAGCGCTCCAGCAAGGTTACTGCTCCGTTTCTACCTGCCAGCAGCTCGAGGTGCTTGGCACATTCGCACCACCTGATTATCCCCACAACTGACGCATAAAGAAAGCAATTAAAGCGCTCGTTAAAATAAAGAAATAAAAAGGGCACTGTAGCAGCTCTGGTTGTTCAAAGCTTCGCAACTCACACTTGTGCATTTTTGCCTCCTCATTAATCTGTTTATGAAAGGGGTTTGATTAGTTCCATGCATTCAGCTTCTAAAGTTAATACCTGAGGAGTCTGAGGTGTTTAAACCAAAGCAAAAAGTGAATTTTCACTCAGCTGCAGTAAACATGTAAATCTGAACTGATTCATGCACATAAAGCAGGTTCTAAAATTGAGTACATAAATATTTCCCAAATAATGGTTAAAATGCTACACTAACAAATGGCACAGCACTCCTATTAGTTTATTTTGAACAGGAAGACATAGTACATCCCTGTATTTCTGTATGTGCCTCAATGCCCAGTACAGTGACTCATATTCTTTATTATTATTGTATAAGGCAATTAAAAAAAAACTTGCAGCTCCAGAGCCCTGTTCTGAAGTTAACTCAAATCCGTAACACAATCCCTGCTTGATTCAATCCTAATCTGGTTCCCATTATGCATTATCCCAGTATGGTTATCACTATGCACTTGTTTTATCATAGACAAACTTTGTCTTAAGGGAAATTCTCACCCCATCAGCATGTAGGTAGGGGCTTAACTTTATGCCCATGACTGCAGAGGATGGTTTGCATGCAGACAGCTAGGTACATGTATAAATATTTACAGGGTCTGCCTAATTATGTTTCTATAGCAATTAGTCCAATATCTTGGATTAAGACCCGGGGCTGCTTCTATTAGACTAAGAAAAAAAAATAAAATAAACTTGATTATATAAGATGATGAAATCAGAGGACTCTTACATGAAGAGAATAAATGTTGGCTCAGCAGCAGACAGCGGACACTGTAATGAAACAAATAAACCACGATTCTGCAATGTGTGTGTACAAACACTCTGCAATCAGTATCTGAATTTAAGAGCTAGAAAAGAATTAAGCTCTTTTTTTTTTTTTAAGAGTAGCGGTAACACAGCTCTTTCCTATCTTTTAATTTTTGTTGTTGTCGTTGGTTTTACCCAATGTTCCTAGAAAAGCAGTCTCTCCTCACACAATAGTGAAGTGCTTGAAACTGTACGTTTCTCTCAGAGATAGTAGTAGCAGTTTTATCACAGGTTAAAATCAACATGATTCGACAGCTCTCAGAGAAAGTGCAAAATACCAGGTCAGCGGAGCAATAACTTCTTAGCTTGAAGAGCACTTCATGTCTCACCAGTTACTAATGTTGTACATATTAATTATCATGAGCAGCAGCCCATGAAGGAATCGGATCCGCTGAGCAGTCGCGAGCCCTGTTCTCGCTTCGTGCAAGTCTGTTGCAGGCAGGAGAGGAGAGGCCGGCACTGCTGGGCACCCGCCACCCACACGCACAGAAAACCCCCAAGCCGCTCTTGCCATCCCCAGTCTGCACCTATGTCAATAGGTGCTTCGACACCACGAAGCTCCTGGGGCAAAGATGCTGCTGCTGCCCATTGAAACCAGCTTTAATCCAGAGTCATGCCAGCCCTACGCAGAAGCACATGCTTCACCTTGTTTTGTAGCTCGGTGGTTATTTTTTTCTTTCTGTACCACTGGTTTTCTTTTATTTTCCTTTTTATTCTCTCTCACGTGTAAAGTTTCAATACAAAATAAAACCGCATTACATCTTTGGATTCTAAACTTTTTTTTTTAAAGGAAGATCCCACGGAGCATCGTTAGGTCTGCGGCATATCTAGCTTAAGCAAAATGGCAGCTCATTAGCCTTCATGGACTGGCATTTAAAGTACTTAAGAGTAGACATAGAGCACTGCCCTTTACATTTACTTTGGCACTAATATCAGATTAAAAAGGGAAAGGTTACTAAGTAAAGGTAATTGTCTGTTTTGTAGTGGGAATCTTTCTGAGGCACAGACTGAGGCACTTAACTTTAAGAAGGTTAATTGTCTCATGGTGGAAGTCAAGCTATTACTGTTATTATGGACAGTTAGAAAAAATTCAGCCTGACATCCAAAGTCCAACAACCAGCTTCAAAAACGGAGCCGATTGGCTGATTGCCACAGGCCTGTAATTAGAAAACCTGGCGTTGGGAAAACAGAGAGGAGGCAGCGGTGAGCCCTGCGTGTGCAGATGTGGCACAGGCGGCAGCTGCGGCGGGAGCGCGGCCCCGTGCCCTGCGCACACCACCGCAGCAGCCAAGTTTATAAAAAGCTCCTGGTCGACGTTACTAGCAGCAGCCGGGAGAGAGACCTCCTGGAGACAGGGGACCCCGCGCTGCCCCGTGCAGCTGGGGCTGGTGACGCTCCTCCTCGCAGCAACAAGACGCGAGTGCTGCCCTTCCCTTCTGCGGAGGATTAACCCAGAAAACACTTAAGGATTCTTTTTCACACTGGAACATTTACTCCTTCAGACGCAAAGCCAGAGTTCCCCACGCACAAACCAGGAGGCCACTATACGGGCTTGTCATGAAGCATTGCATTGGGTTGCAAATAGGAATTCCAGTTCATACAAGGGCTCTGACCAGCCCTCACTCCCATGGGCTGAGCACCCCAAGCAGCCCCTTCCTGCGGCACCAGGGGAAGTAGGAAATTTTAGGTGTACAAAAGTACTAAAATGTTCAACTGTGTAATTCTGGTTTAGATGTACACACTGCTGGCATAAATCTCAGCAAGGCAGCCCATGGTAAACAATCCCAGCAATACGTACTTGCAAATATTTGATTTTGGTGGGAAGTCTCCATCTCCTAGACAGCAAAGTGATGGCTTTGAACTTTCTACCCCCTCTTCCTGGATAGCCGATCAAATCCAACCCCAATGGAGGGGTTCAGTTTACAGCTGTCACCATTTCTATCTGTTTTTTGTCCCCAGCACATGGGTTCTTCAGGCACAGGAAAGTCTTTTCACTGTGAATCCATCTCTGTGCTCCTCAAGCCCTTGCCTTATCTGTCTTCCAGCTTTCTGGGCTTAAGCGGGCATGAGATGAGCATTTTTTACCACCATGGTTGCCATGTGCTATTACTGCAGAGGAACAGCTGTGACCTGAGCAGTGTTGGCAAAGAGCTCTGGGATGTTTTATGCTGTAAATCCCTCACCCATTCCGGAAGAAGACAACTATTTCTTCTATGTTTCCATCAATGTTTAAACACCTCAGCACATCCTGCTGACAGCTCAAGGATAAAAGTCAGCTTGGACACTTTCCCACCCCAAGCCAATCTTCACCCTCCAGAGCCCCTTGCAAAGCCTGGGCCAGCTGGGAGACCTATTACTAACTGCATGGAAAAGGGAGAAGGAAACAGGGCACACGGATGCAAAAGGCTCGTCCCAGATAGGACATGGAGCTACTCTGCAGCTTCATGGTCCAAGAGCATCCTTCCACCTTGAAGGGGACAGCAGTTGGGCTACCAGGTACAGAGGGACCAAAAATACCCTGAGACTTCTCAGCACCAACAAGGAAAATAAGGAAGATAGGCTAAAGGAAGAATAAATCACAGTCACATGTGCTAGGCTAAGCGGCAAGGCATGGGCTGATTTAGGAGTCAGCCTGCTGTTCCTCACTCAAACATTGCAGTGTGCTGCCAGGAGTCTGGCCCCAAGACCCTGGCTTTTAAACTGTCTGCAAGTGGCTGGCGAAGGACAAGAAGAAGCTGGATGAGCCGCTTGGGCGACACGGCTTGATTCATGCACACAGACGTGTTTCGAGTAATCTCCCCAGACAGGGCAGGCCAGGTCAGTGCAACGGCTTTTCTCACGAACAAAGTAGTAGAGTTCAGACTGTGGAAAGTGTCTGGAACAGAAACTGTGCTGCTTCCCAGGAAAGAGTTGTGGATGGTAGTGGAGAAATGCAGGGGGAAAGTCTGGAACAAGAGGCAGAGGCTGAGACAGGCTGGTGGTCGGAACATGCCCTTCCAAAGTCTAATGAAAGTGAGGAACCCTCAGCTGCAATGAGTAACCACAGGGAAGAGCTCCTGCATCTGCAAGGACTGGCAGCAGGAGCACTTGCCTAGGTGCAACTTGGCAATAGCAACAGGAAAACAAACTGGAGGGGACCCTGGGAAACCTTTTCCTCTATTCCCACCCTTCTAGACCAGAATGGGCTCTTCTGAGGTCATTCCCAGTTTGTTTATTCCTTATTTAAGGCTTTTGTTTGTTGAGTTTGGCCCCATGTTAGTAAGAAATTTCTCACACCATCTTCATTGTAGTGCAGCTAAGAATATCAGACCCAAAGTACTGTAATTATATACTCTTATTTTGCAGTTGTTAAAACATGGGAAATCAGAGATGAAGCTCAGGATAGGTAATCAGTTGCAGCAGTTTTTGGGTAGAATAGCATAGCCTCTACACAACATAAGACAGTGAAATAGGTTTAATCAGAGCCTTTTCATAACTTGGGCATTAGCCTATATTGGGCAAACAGCGGTGAATGGCACCAGCTGAGTCCTCTCACACTGTGCAGCTCAAAGCCTGTAAGACATTTTGCTTTAACAGAGGTGGATTTCATTTCACATTTTCCTGCTTTTTTCTGTATGGTTAATGAAGCTGCCTGAAACGAAGTGGACAGACTGTAGGCAAGATCCTCCTTCAGGTGGGATCTCATAGTAAATATTTTTCCCTGAATGGACTAAGTTGGTGGAGGATCTGTCCTGTAAGTCTGCCTGGAAAAATCAGCACAATTAATCCTTCCACCTTCACCATCTGAAAATAACCTTTCATTTTTAGGACACTTTTTAGGACATTTTTAGGACAGCAGAGGGGAATATTATTTTATTTTACAAGCTCATGCAATGATTTGACCAGGACCCTACAAACTCCTCAAAGCACCATTAAGAAAACAGGGTCAGCATATAGGGAGAGGACATCATTGTAGTCTCTCTACACACTCTACAACGATGAAACCCAGGTCTCTGGGCTTCTACTTAACACTATATCCTCTAGATCATATTGCCTTTCCCATTGCTCTTGCTCAATTGATCAGTCTCCCAGCTGCATGGCCAGGACCTCAACTCAGAAGAACAGGGACAGGATGAAGCCAAGAGTAGTAGATAGTTATTTCTTTGCAGTATATTTCTACTGCCAAGGAAAGAAAAGAGATGGACACACAAACTATGGAAGTTGGCAGGCTCCCCATGAAGCCATTCTGTCCTGGACAGTCTCAGTGATGTGCTGATGGAACAAGAACTGGCCAGGACTCACCATGCAAACCTGCAGCTGATGGCAAGAGACTTTCAGAAAGGTTGAAAAGCTTTCTCCATTTTGCTCCACCCTCTTTGCAGCCCCTTCCTCCAGCCAGAGCTTCATTTAATTAATTGAAGAAATAACTCCCTTCCTGAATAGCAATCAGAATGTTTAGATCCTCTCGAGAAAGTTTAGAATTTGTACTTTTAGCACAGCTGGCAGCAGGAGATAGGAGGTATCTGCAGAAAGAGCAGGGTGCCATCATCGCCGACTCACACTGTGGACTAATTCTTGGTAATCTTTTCAGCGCTTCATTGAGACCTTCTATCCCTTCAATCAACACTTAGCTATATTAATTAGAGTCCAAATTATACAGTAGGTTGTATGGAGAGAATGGGAAGCTGTTTTCCAGCAATCCAAGACAAAGAGAGACATAGGTAAGAGAGCAGAACTCAGTCCTAGTTCACAACTCCACTTCTTCGATGCCACTGTAATCACTAGTCCCAGCAGAGAGAATAAGATCTGAACTCAGAAGTTTGTGAGATTTTAGCTCAGCAAGACTCAACATATGGCAAAGTTACCTCTTAGATCATTCTCTTCCCAGCAATGCCACCCAAAGGACCCTGTTTCCTCTCCTTTATTCTTTTCATATCTCATACTTCTAGGGAGTTCTGGTACAAGCTGTAGTGCCTGTTCCCTTTCAGGAACCTCCTTAAAACTGTACTTGCTTACAGGTGTGCATATAATGACACTCATACCTGCGAGAGGAGGCAGTATGCTCCAGTGCGTAGGCGATCGAATTGGATATATGGGGAAATGAAGTCTGTACTCCTCAATGTCATCTATAACGGCTTCAAGTCTCAGAGGATCACTAAATCTCTCAGGTATTAATTTTCACTACCAGCTGTAATGGGGACAAGAAAAATTCCTTACAGAATGATCCGAGATCCTCCAATCAAGAACATTGAGTATTATTGTCATATGGTCCATTGAAGTAGAAGCAATATCTGTATGATCAGCTATATTTATGGCACAGTCCTTATCATCATTCATTTCACTTGTGCTCTTCTCACCAATCCATATTTACTGCTTTGAACAGTTTAGGCTCGTATACAGCTTCATAAATCCTACCTGGTTTTGATTCAGGATGGGCAACATTATGCCCTAAGTTAGTACCTAATCTAATAACTGACTACGAGAACTTGAATGTGATGAGAATGTCTAATTCGCACGGTACTGAGAGTACCCCTGTGTTGTTAAAAGGTGTGATATTTGGTATACATGACATAGAAAACTGGAGTTTAAGCAATATGAAAGTCTATATCTGTAGTTTATAGTTTGACTGTTCCATTTTTAGGTGCAAATAATTCAAAAATCTTGACCCAGGTGTAAGAATTCTTTTTTGTAAGTTGAATGAAACTTTATACAATGACTTCCAAAGTTATTTTAAAACTACTATGGAAATATATTTGTAACCTCCTTTTTTTGCTTTCACAGTTGCTAGGTTCAGGGTAAATAGAAGATCCTGAATTCACAGGCAATAGGATAAAAGTGTAACTAAATGTTGCAGTGAAAGCTTCCAGAAACAATATTATTTTCTGGCAATTACATGGTATTAAAAATACATAAAGGCATAGGGGAAAGACTATTGATGCTTGCTGGAGGTGATCTTATGAGTATAATGCAGGTCATGCAAAGTCATGACAAAATTGCAAAATATCCAGCCTAATTTCTCAAGTACAGACTGTGCCGAATTCTCTCTGTTCCCCGCCAGTCCTTCGGAAATGTCTTGTTTTGCCATGTCACTTGACACCAAGTGGAGGATTTATAGCTGAGATGCTCTCCCTACCTGAAGGCTCAGTAGATTTCACATATCTGTGGTGGGAAGCAATTGCAGAAGAGGTCAATAGGAACCCAACTGACCACTAGGGTTTGCTTTTCCCCCAACCCCTCCAGGACAGTGTGAACACAGCCTGGAGTCCTTTCGCATCCAGTTCTCCAACACCTTTCTGCAACGACATTACACTCTCTTCCAGGAGAGAAGTACAAGCACCTCCTGATTTAAAGACACTTGATGTGTGCTATCACCACTGATTAAGTTCCTGGATCGGGTAGGACAGTAATATCAGCCCTCTCATAGGCAAACCAACTTTTTTCCATGGCTATTCAGCTCACCAGAGCAGTTTCTGCTAGTGTTTGTGTACTACTGATGCCTACCAGCCTGGAGCCTTGGTTCTGCATAGTCTCTAAGTGCTGTTGTAATCAAATATATTTCTTCTATATGCCCCAGCCCTGTACCCTGTCTGATACAGTTTTCACACTCCTACCATTCCAGCATACTTCTGAGAGCTAAACCTGTTACTAATCTTATTCCAAGCTCCTGGGCAGAAGCCATCACCTATGTCCAGCTTTAAGACAATTTTGCAATGAACAGGAACCCAAGAGACTGGCTAGCATTGACTGCTACCATAAAAGCTACTTTTATTCTGGTTGGGTTAGCTTTATGATTCTGTCTTTACAATAAATAGCTCACAAACCAACTCAGACTTGCAGAATTTATTTTGAAAATCACTGTAAGCTCAGCTGCAAAACAGAGTGAGAAGGGAGAGCATTTTTCACTAAAAGAACAAATTTTTGCATTGGTTGCTCCCTTATTAAGGAATTTAAGGTGCTCTTTCTGCTAAGTAGCAACTGATGTTCCTGATGCATTTTAGAATGTTAGATACTTGGCTCCTTCCTTTCTTGGATATCTTTGCTTCTTCCCTGATAACAAAAGCTTTCTATCTAGGGCATTTCATCCTATTTCTCTTCTCTCTTCTACAAATGAACAAGACAAAAGAAAAAGTGACTAAGCGAACATCGTGACTGGGCTGGTGTCCCAGGCTGGCAGTCCCTAGCCTTGATGTCTTGGGCAACAAGTAGATTTTCAGGAAGGTATTTCTAGTGGAATCCTCAGGCTGTAGCTTGATCACCACATGCATGTTTCCTTCAGCACTGCTAGGGCTGTTGTAGCCGGTAAAACAAGTATGATTTAGAGCCAGAGACTCTAATACCCTAAGCCCCATCAATGCACTGCTCTGTCTCTTTGCACTACATCACTTCAGAGGGGAGTTAGTGTCACATGAGTTTTCTAGTGATACAGATATGAGATACTGTGACTCACACCTAGGCCTCTACAAGCTCCTTCGGTCGCAACATAACTGCAACAGCAGCAAAAGGCTTGGGACAGACAGAAAATCTGCCTAGAAATCCAAGTATCTATTAAGGTAGTTGGAATTAGCTACCAGTATCAACATAGCTGGAGCAACAAGATCTAAAACAGCCAGCCTGGCACCAAGCAGTTTGTTGCTAAATCCTCCAGTTGTGTCGCACTGCAGAAGTAAACACCCAGTCTAGATCCCAAGCCAAGGGCTGCACCACGTGAACTGGATCATGGCCTTCTAGTACGTTGGCTGAAATCATGCCACACGGTGCAGATGGGCAAAACAGTAGTAAAGAAACACCCACCTTTTAGAGGAGAGGAAACGAAGAGGCAGAGAAAACAGGTGATTAGACTGTGATAACAGGGGAATCCTAAGAGAATCGGGAACTAAGCAATATCTCCCGAGTCCTGAGCCCCAGTCAGTTACACTCATGCGCAGAGCCTCTCTGGCATCTGCCTGTGGGAAGCAAGGAATTTAGTATTTATCTCTTAAGGACTCTTTCTTGGCAAATAAAATCATAAATATCTCTACCGAGCTTTAGGAGCCTTGAACAGAAGGCTCTGTCAATGCACTGTATTAATAGTTTGTTTGTTTTTGGAAAATGGAACAGATGGACAAAATCTTGGAAAAAGAAAGGGAGAAACAAGATGTGATTCTGTGTTGTAAAATTCCTTTCTCTCTTCCAGAAGCAACTAACACCCTCCACTTGGCACTATTGTACAACAGAGATAAAGGGTAATGGGTTTGCTAGAGTTTTTTGGTATGTGTAGAAATCTCTTTATCAAGCAAAGCTACAGCCTGCCAGGCCCCCTCTCCACTATTTTAATGAAAACCTGACGGAGAGTTGCCAACTGATAAAGCCACTTCTGGCATTCTTTTATTCCCTTATCTCCCTTGTTCTTGGGGAAGCGACGAGGCATTGTTGCACACGGAGCACCTGAATGCTGGTTTGCAGGGGGCACCTCGTGGCAGCGCTCAACAGGAAGCTCCGTAAAGATAGATTTCCCCTGATGGGTCTTTCTGCACCACTTTGGGTAGACTCGCATTCTTTTCCCTATGCCTCTGCAGGCTTTACTTTTTTTCAGAGGAGCTTCTTTGTGCTCTTCCCTGTGAAATCCCAGACAGCAAAAACAGTTTGTCCTGGATTCACCAGGGATGTTGTTTTAGGCCTGCAAGGAACTTGGGGCACATTTTATCTGCAAATTATCTTAGCATGGATGAGTGGGTGGGATTCACGTGAAAGATTGACAAAAACACAGTTCTCCTACCCTGAAGGAAGAGGGAAATTCAGGCATCATTGAGGAAGGCCAGAACCACAGAGATGTTTAAGTTTGTGATACCTTTTTGCATCCAAGCATGATGATTATTGGTCCTGGTAAGAGGTTTGCTGCATCCCCCATTCCCTTTAAAACACAGAGTTCCCCCAGAGTTCCTCCGGGAAGGTTAACCTTCAAAAATGCTGTGCTCAGTAGCATGCTGGGAGGAGCACTAGGCAAAGACAGTTCCTGAACTCCACAGATCCTTGCAGATGCACTAGGAGGTGCTTGGTATTGCCACTATGAATCCCTGTGGAGAAACAATATCAAGATCATAACATCATTACTAGGCCCTTGGAGAGAGACTAAACTCTTTCAATAGAGAAATGCTGAAGACGCTCAGGGCAACATAGTGCTAAACTTTGAAGCTATGATTTGTTGAGAAGCAAAGAGATGACCTGTGGTGCTTTGCATCTTGCGGCACCCCTGCACACTCAAAGGCACCATGGTCAAAGACAGAACTTCCTCTTTTACACAGAAGATTATTCCCTCTGATCCAACTGAGGAGCTATCCTAGGGAGACAGATATTTCTCCTTCTGCTGCAGAAGGAGCTGGCCCTTAAGAGTGAGATATTCAGCACCAGGACAGGGAAAGCACTATATAGATGTATCCTTGAAGAAAGAAAGGAAGACAAAAAAAAAAAAAAAAAGAAAAGGAAAAAAAGCAGCATTTATGCAAGGCTTGTTTAGGGGGGCAGAGATAACTCATTCTTTCTCAGAAGTACAAGCCTGGGACAGAAGGGAAATTCAGGGTCACTGAGTCCAGTTTCTTACTGCTAAAAGCAACCATCTCCTATGAGTTGATCATGTTCACCTTAAAACTAAATCAGATTTTTGATGTCTGGCTTGACAATTTATATAACCAGCACTTTTGCTAGGGAATTGCACTAGAGTCTTTTTACTGGAAGAGCATTCCTGAGGTCAGCGTGAGCTGGAACGCAGCTTTGGCCCCATGCTGTGTTTTAATCCACAGAAGTAGTGTTTATACAGAACGCAGCTCAGGCTCTCTGTGCAAAGGGAAGCAAGTGCAAGTCAGCAGCATGTCTTCTGACAAGGTAATGGGACAAGAAAAGGTCTGAGGGGGCTGCATGTACAGCAAGGATGGGATTTTGAGTACAAGTAGCTACCACAAATGCACTACTGTCCACACTGGGATCAAGACCTCCATATACAAAAGTGCTCTGACCCACACAGATGCGCTGCCTGCTCAATAATACCTGCTTTCTACCACGTACCTGTCTCCAGGGATGCTCTGCTGTGAGACCAATTTTGCTGCGCAGGCTGGAGTAAAGTCACCCATCCTCTGTGTCAGCAAAATGGGCATGGCAGTACTTTGAGATCCTTGGATGAAGATCATCACTCAATAGCAAATTCTTTGCAGTTCCATTTCACCATCTGATTTCTACAGCAGCCAGTGCTCTATATAGAAATGTCATTTGCTTCATCTCACAAATCTACTGATGAGCTGTTACAGGCCCAGATGTCAAGCTTTATGGCATGAAAAAAAAAGAATTAAGATATTTGGGGGGGGGGGGGGAGGGTTTGCAAGTTATTCTGTATTAAAAAACATAAATAATTCTCTGTACAGTAGAAGTGCAAAAACCCTGCACAGTAGAAGTGCAAAAACCCTGCACTAGTGGACAGATCTGCTATAAGCAGCAGATAAGAAATGTTTTGGCTTTGTTTGCCCTCCGAATGAAGCTGGGGACAGCCCAGGTGCCAGTTTATCTTCAGGAGCAGATAGGTGCAGCCATTGCAGCTTCAGTGACAGTCAGTGTCAGCTCCAGGCTCAAAAAAGTCATTGGGTTATTGGGCACTGTAAAATAATTTGGAGGAGGGGAAAAAAGACTGCCACCACTTTGCCTACATGCTAAAAACACTGAATATAGAGATTTGCCTATATTTAACCTGACTTCTTGGGTAGAGGCTCTACAGGAATGTCTTCCCTTGATCCGGCAACTACCAAGGGACAAAAAAAAGCAGTAATTAAGTGTAATTATATTTTTATAAGTTTTTTTTTTCTATCCTGCTTTGAGAGTTCATTATTAGTGAAGAAGCCAAAGTTTATATTTTTAGAATATGGCTTTTGTTTTGACATTGCCTAGTCCTGAACACATGAAATCCATATGAGGAGGGATGTGGCAGGGTGTGGGGAAAGGATGGGTGTCTCTGGAATAGGCCCAGCCTCCCCTCCCCACATGATGCCAAATCTCTAGACTGACATTAATTTCCCTGCATAGTCCCAGCATATGCAAAAGGGTGGGAAACAACCTCCTGCTTCGTCTACAACTGAGTGCAATGATAAAAACCTCATTCTCTCTTCTTTTATGTTGCCTATAAAACTCCACATGTTACTCTTATACGGAGTCCGCCCATGCATGTAACTGAGCAAGTGATTTCTCAGTCACGTGCATTATGATATTACTAGGCCAAATATTGTCCATTTCTTATGTTAAAGCACTGCTTTTCACAGAGTTTTCAGCAGGTGTGCATGGTTTTTTTCCATAGCCAGACGTAGAACAATGATATAGAGCAAGAAGTACAGGACAATTAATATATCTGGTTAACCTCATTAGCTTGCACTGTGCAATGAGTAGACAGCAATGCAAAATTTGGATTGTCATTTGTTGCTCTCAATAACCCTGGAAATCCTGTGCTCTGTTTGAGAGCCTACAACAGAGAGGGAAAAAAAAAAAAAAGTAGCTCATTAATGCTGCACTCCAGCGAGCAAAGCAGGTCCCAGAGCAGTGAAGCATGGGAAGGTTGACTTTCTGGTGATTCTTCCAGCCTCACTTCTCTGATGTTTAGTAATGTGCCCAAGCTTATGGTACAACCTTAGCTGTGGTAGGATTTTCCTTCTTTCAGAAGGCAAGTGGCAAGAAAAAGTGTTTTTCGCCACAGTTTTACTTCATTTAGTCTTTTCATTAATTTTTTACTAAAGTGTCACATGGACTTTGCTGTCAGGCTTTCAAATAGGTTTCGGGAACAAAAGTACAGCTGTTTCTGTTAAGAGATGGAGAAACTGAGGCAAATAGTCCCAAGGCAATCCCAACATTTTCTCAGCTGATCAGTGGTAGCTAAAGCTGTTCCTATTTTGGTGCTCTAACCTACTATGAGCTGCCTTGTCTAGCGCTTGGTAAAAATGATGGGATAAAATGGCAACTACTCTTGAGCTGTGACAGGACTTTCCTTGGAGGAACATAATGCTTTGGGGAGCAGTAAGATGCAAGTATGGAGGCAAAAATCAAAATCTCTCCAAGATCATTTAAAATTTGTATTAGGGAAAAAGCTGTATCAAGAAGAAAGTTGTATAAAAAGACTTTACTTTTGGATTTAACTTAAAAGCCAGATGTCAGTTGCTGAATTATTTCTAGGGACGAATGTGTACATGGCAAACACATAAAAGGCACAGTCTAAGCAAGGGAGACTCTCCTTTTGTATGCAGCTCTGCTACTTGAAACAGCCAACTGAGGACAAACTGGGACAACTGCACATACACAAAGTCTTGAAAACCACATGTAATAGCTCATGTTTCACTGCCATCCCACGCTCACCACTCACTCCTCTGTCCTTTCAGGACTGACTGTGGGTTGCATGAATTTTAAGGAAAGGGAATCTTTATTCATCTCTTCATGTCACTACACCTGCTAGCCAATGCTTCAAACAACCATCATAGCCCAGACACTTCTGGTTGGCAACCTCCCAGCAGCCCAAGTGAATTCAAGCTGTTATTGTGATGTAGCAGCAGTCCAAAAGAAAGACTTTTCTTTGAGATACATTTTGAAAAGAACAGGGGTTCCTGACCAAGCTTATTTTTCTTCCCTGTACAGTGTCTTTTCCCTCTGAGCTTTGAGTCATTTCCTTTCGCAAATGAAGCCCCTTGGGGATGGTAGTTTCAACTGTTTTGCTGCTTCATTCCCTACTTCTGCTGGAGTAGATTTTGCATCACATATTGCAGCCTCCAAAGGGTCATAGTGCTGCGCCCTTCCTCCATGTGAGGAGATAAGGCCTACTCATCTTCCTACCACAGGAAGGCAGAATAGGTTATGAGAACTTAAAAAGATCCATTAATCCTGCCATATCTTCTGTCTGGTGTTGTTGATTACCACACTATATTCTGTCCTCCAAGGCAGCATCTTTTTTATTTATTTATATTTTTTTTGAGAAGAGACAGAACACTGAATGGCTGCTGCAAGACTGTGTTACCCAGGCTGGCTACGTTGCCCTGGATGACACCAATTGAGGTGTCTGTCACAGACCATTTACTCTTTCTCCTCCTGGAAATACTGGACTCCTGCATGGTCAGTAGCAGAATCTTAAGTTAGTGCAAATTGTCCATGACTGGCTGATTAAGCACTGAAATGCACACAGTACCCAGAGCTGACATCAGTCAAGGGGTAGCTATTTTATATCGTAGAGCACTCATTCTTAATGTGTTTTTGTCTCATCCAATGCAACTAAGGGAACTCAGTGAAGTGGTTGACAGCATTTGACTCTACATCTTGGGGTAGTAAGTTCCACAGCCTAATACACACCCCTCTGCTGAACACTCAACCTTGGCATTGCTTTTAGTTAGAGACAGAAATAGGGCAGAAAAAAATCTCCTTTACAGAAATAAAAGCAATTTGTTCCAGCCTCGTTTTCAAGAGACTAACATAAAACACAGAGGACATTTCCTGCTGTAATTTGCTGGCTACTACTCTGAGCTCCCCATCTAGGACATGAAAGTGCAGCCCTGGCAAAGGCAGAAGGTGCCAGGGAAAACAGCTCACAATGCAACCCCAGCTCAGCCGAGCTGGGAAGGCACAGCAAGAAACCTGTGCTTGGCAAGGTAGGGAGCAGAAGACAGGGGAATAAGATCCCTGAAGGGCAGAAGGGGATTTACAGATGAAATCCTATTCACCTCACATGAAAAGAACAAAAGCAGCTCACTGCATGAGATGGGACCAGAAACCTCCACCTGCCTTCCTGCTAGAGATTGCAATAGGGGCAAGGGGAGGGCAGCAGAAGGGAAGAAGACAGCAGCCTCTTCCAGAATGAGGCTGGAGAGGGCCAGGGCACCACAAAGCGGGGACTACAGCACCCATGGTAGGAGCCCAAAGTAGATCTAATGTAGAGCTTGCTTCTGCTCTTCTTCCTCCCTCCAGAGAGGGTCAAGAAGCGACATGGGTCAGGTTCACAGCAGATGCTGCTAAGGGTGGAAGAGCAGAAGCTAGAGGAGTGAGGTCAGTTAGAAGCTGGCACCAGGAGCCATCACCTAGTAAGAAAATGCTGTTTGCTACCAGCAAACCGAGGCAAGAGCTGACAGCCAGCACTGCCTGTTGAATTAGCTCCTCACACCTCATACGGGTTTTGTACAAAGCAGGAGTGGCCTTCGTGGCACTTTCCTTGGAACAAAGTATTGGGGTGCTCCAGAGGATGAAGCGGGGGGAGAGGGGGAAAAAAATATATATATTTACTAGTGGTGTTATTTGGAACACAACTTTGCTCTGAATCCACCTTCTTAATTTATTTTTTTTCCTAGTGGTGCTCATTATATTTTAGTGTAGAGGAGCCTGTATAGCTGCCAGCTCTCTTTACAGCCTAGCACTTTCTGAGAACTAACCCATTTTTAGGTGAGCCTTCCAGCCCCCTGCAGATGGGTACATATAACTACTGAGTTTTGCTCTTTATGCCCATGACATACAGAGATCACAGCAAGCTGCGAGGCCTAGGCCACGCTCACAGCTGTTTCCCCCCTGCCCTAAACACCAATTTAGTTTAACTACCAGATTTCTGCCTTTGCCAGGAGCACCAGCTGCACCTCAGATGCGATGCAGGCACTCGTACACCCAGTTTTCAAAGAACTCCCTTCCAGCTCAGATACCACTGTTCACTCAGGTGGTCTCTGGTCACCTTGTAGGTGCCCTGGAATTACTACTACTTGTTGGCCTTGCTCTGCCCTAGCCATACAGTTACTGCAGCCACAGCAGGTTAATGGCTTAAACACATCCTTGGCTGCATCCTCCCTCCTCAGCAGCCCTCAGCTCTGTTTCTTCCTCGCTGCCTTTCCTGCAGCACCTCACTGCTACAGCCGTGGTAAGGGGACCTCCCTCCCATCCAGCAAGCCCCCGTACCATATCTGCCAGAGGCAACTGTGCCCCAGACCTTTGTCCCTCCACTCTCTGAGCCCACTTCTCCATGGACAGCAATCCTCATTTGTTAAGTAATGTAATCTTCAAGCCATTTTGGCAATGTTATCAAAAAGCACCCACAGGTAAATAAGCAGAAGTGTCCAGATACCATCGTGGTTCCCTGAATGTGTCCTTCAATTACCTGCCACGTTACCTTCCTTCCTCAGCAAAGGTTCCTGCTCACTGCTGTCATACACCCCGCTGCGCCGTGGCTACAACACTCATCCTTGGCAGTGTTTGGGGAAAGCCCAGTTAAAGCCTGCCCCCCTGTTTCCATGCTATCCTTCATTTTCCTCTTTGGGACATCATATTACATGCTGCCCTGGTGTGGGCTGCTGCCTGCAGATGCCACTGCCATCTAAATAATCAATGATTACTGCAACATCATCTTCAGACATCACTAGGTAAAGGAAAAGCTGGAACATTCATTAGGCTGCAGTAATTCAACAGTAAAATGGGATTGGGACCCCTCATCCTCATAGTCCAGATAGAGGAACACAAGTCCCTTGCACCTGTTTCCAAGCCTTATTGTCAGTGTAAACGTGCTGCACTTTATTTTTAACAGCTCAGTAGATCGTGTCAGCAGACAATAATATGCTCACTCCACAAGACACAAAATTTGACAGGCAAAACAACCTGCCAGTTACTTATCATTAGTGCAAATGACTGATTTTTTGGTTCACTGGCAGTTCGGAATAATCTAAAGAAGATTGAGTCAAACAGATTTTTTTCCCCAAGATTTTCATCTCACCTTGATATTTTGCATTTCTCCTCCAGTCTCTAAAGAGAATTAAAAGTTTCTTTTCAAAGAGAATCACAGAAAACAGAATACTTTCTTTGACCCCAAACTGTTTTATTAGTTTTTAAACTTCTAACTAAAGAGGAGGTATTCAATAGAAAGTGTTACTCCCAATAAGTAAGCAAGTTTTGGTCAGTCAAACCCTCAGATTTTGCAATGGATAAAGCCCTCTTGGAAAGTTTTGGGTCTGTCGTGGCCTGACTTTATTCCTCCCTCCACCATCTTTCACACTGCAAACACCATTGCCCGCAGCACTTCTCTAAGTAGGCTCAGCAGTGAGACACCACAAGTCAAAAACACATTACAAATTGAGGAAATCTTTCCCTTTTTCTCCCAGTCACAGCAATCTCCTCCAAGACCTTTTACACATCAGTATATCACATTCTATCTATTTTAGGAAGAGAAGGCTTGGACATCCAGAGCCAGCAAACCTATGCCATCCACTGGCATAGGAAAAAAACAAAACCAAGAAAAAAGACCCAAACAGATAAAACAAAAACACACCACCACTCACCCCAACATTCAACAGCAATAAGAATAAAACAGCAGCAGGTGTGTGGGCCAGCCCTGCAGGTTCTTCTGCAACTGAATCTTGGCTTCTGGCAGTGGCCTTAGTGACTTTTAATTTCCTCTGTCCCCAGGCAGCCTGGATAATACCACACAGAGCCTGATTCAGCTCCCGGCCTGGCAGACAGCACTGGATGTCCCACCACGCTCCGCTGAATGCTGTAAGTTCTGCACAAGATCACTAAGCTACTTTGCTAGTTGGGCGAGACATTAACAGCACTGAACATGCCTTTTCCAACAAATTCTCGAGGAGAAGAATCTACTACTAGTGTCACTACATTAAAGCCTCTGCCAAACAATTTTTAAATATATATATATAAATATCTATATTTATATATAATATAAATTACATATATATATATATATATTTAATTGGCCTGGAGTGCTTAAGCATATGCAGATCTTGATCTCAAATCCCATCTGAAAGGATAAGTAAGAAGTCAGTGGGCCTTGGAGGTTTGCAGGAAGGTCACAGGTGCCTTTGGCAACTGATTCTGCAAGTTAATAGCTTTATTTTTGGTAGGAAAAGGCAGATACCAATGAACTGAAGTTTAAGTCTATGTTGTTTTAAAAAGAGCTAACAGCAAAGGAAAATCAGATCTGGGGCAGGAAATTGGAATGTGATCCAGGATCCCTACAATCTATCTCTTGTTATCAAACCTCCACTCCTTAAAATTGTCAAGATTTTGCCCTTTACAAGCCACTTCCTATCCTCAGGCAGGGCTTTCTTGTTCTTCTTACTCCTATTGGAAAGCAACTTTAAAACCTCTCAGGGTTAGAAACTTTCTAGTTAGCAGCCAAAGATTCTTCATGGCTCAACATTTTCCTTCAGCTTTAGTTACCCCTCTCTTATCTGTTAGGAACTGCACTGACAGGTTCCAGAGCTGAATGGATAACACAGCAAATTATTTGTACCATATTTGAGGGGAGATCTGTCGATCATTGATCATGAACATAGCATGGTTTTAGGCACTGCCAGTCAGTTAGCTGCTAGTTATCATGTATGTTACTTGGTCTCTATTTCCCACAGCAGCACTTTCTGATGGAGCTACCCCAATTAAACAAACCAACCAACCACTTACATCAGAAAGATTGCAGGGCACATATCCATTGTCACAGAGGTCCTTCAAGCGTCCTGGGGTCACCACTCAAGCAACCTGCAGGCTTAGCCCAATCTACCAGCCCTATTGCTGCCCTGCCTGCTACCTCAGCCTTACTTGGCCAAGTACTGCATTTTGAAACCTTTGGAAATGTGCACCTAAGATGAATCAAGTCAAGAGTCTGCCAGTAGCTCCCAGGAGAATTACAGAGGCAGGACAGTCTTCTAGAACTGTCAGGTTATGCACTTGTTACACACATAAGAAAGTCTTAGCAAGTGTCCAAGAGCGATTGGATTGCACAGTCTGGATGCTGCTAGAAATCTTACCCTAATGCTTATTCAGGCTATGACTTGAACACCTACAACTCTCTCCAAATAAAGGCAAGAGAAACACTTATTTCTGAATATCTTCAATCTTTTCACTGACATTTTCTGAAGAGGAAAGCTTTTGGGACTGTCTAGGACAGAGAAATATCCCTTGCCTCACGACCAGCCCTTGCAGGGGTTTTGGCAGAGCCAGAGGACTGTCAACAGCTTCAAGCTGGCTTAATAGGACTATCTGAGATGACAATGTTCACGTTGTTGTTGATAAAATGACTGGTTGCTAATGCCAAAAGCAGCAGACATTGTGTGGGATTCAAAATTCAAAACAACAAAGTAGCATCTTTCACATTTCTTAAATCTCATCTGTGCCATAAAATCCACATCTCACACCCATTTGGCACCAGGTTTATTCATGGCAAGGTGCGACTTCCTCCTCATTTCATCCTCTTCCAACACTCCCATATACATTTTGTCCTCTTGTTGCATCCTGTCTAACTCCTGCTCAGGTGTTCTTCAGGGAAGGGATGGTTGTTTTCGTTACTTACCTGTACTGCACCCTATGTAATAAGCCCTGATCCTTTATGCGATATCCTACCGGATATTCCAATTTAAGCTTGGCCTGCAAGGAAGATTCCCCAACCCATCACGTGTCTCCATTAAGTGGGGCACTTGATGACCAAGTGAAAACAAGATTTTAGTAAAACAAAGAAGCCATGATTTCCTTCAGGGTTTTCAAAGACATTTCCTTTAGCTACAAACAAGATTTTTAGTTTGGAATTATTTAACTTTGCCCTCCTCTTTTCTACTCTTAAAAAGATTCTTCTGACCATAGGAGATACCCTTTTGAAACATAAGCCAGTGTTCTGACTATAAACTACTGGAAAACAGGGCAATGACAAAATTTCCTAACCAAGAATTCCTTGACCAAAACTATAAATCATCCTTGTCATGAATTGAAAAATACATCTGGACTTACCTGAATAACTTCTCAAGCAAATTTACTGCTTATCCAAAAATTTCGCCCCATTCTTTGCTCAATCCAACTACAGCTTCAGGTCATTTGTGACCTTGGCCCGATCTGAAGAAAACAAACAGGAGCCTAATGCTTCCAGTTCCTAACTTATAATCCCCCAAACATCCAATACCTCATTTTGTTTGCTCAGTATTTGGAATTTTTTTCCCCTTCTCAAACAAATCCTTTCTGCCTTGGGACAAGCTGACATTGTGTGTGTCCTTGAGTGTGTTAAAAAGCAATGCAGAATGTTCCTTTCTCATTACATGGCTTGGCTTATCAGCCCAGTAAGGGTTGGGTTTCAGGTGTGGCTTTATGCCAGATGTGACAGGGTATTCACCATACACTGAACACAGGCTGCTATGGAGTCTATATAGATTTACAGACTTTATCACAGACTCCAGGAAACTGTTCTCTCACTTGCTGATCCTCATAGACCAGCAAACAGTCTCTAGCCCCAGAAGATGGATCAGGAGGAATTAAATTATATTTAAACAGGTTGATTGAGAGATGCTATGCAATTCTCCTACTGTAAAATTGGAACAGGTTTTCTGCTGTTGTACTTCAGCTTCACTGCTCTGTGGCCAAAACCCATAGAAGAGATGGGCTGATAAAACTTGGGGTAGCTATTTGCCTTTTCTAAGGTATTATCAAGAGCATTAATGCAGAGAATTCATCTCCTAAGTGAATTGGAAATAATTTATAAGAGACCAATCAAGGAGATCGTTTGCAGATAGGCTGTAGAATTGAAAGGCTAAATAATTCCCCAATAGAGGCAAGCTGCCTAGATTACACATGAAAATTTAGATACTTTGAACCCAATGAAGAGTTCTCTGTTACTACACACTAGTAGCAAAACAAACTGATACCTCAGATTCCACCTACTGGTTTGGAAACTGTCTATTGCATTTACATCTGCATCTAAAATACTCTACATGTAAACTGTTTTCATTTATAGCTCATAGCAAAAATTGGCCCAGTATGTTGTCTGGATGTTCTGCAATAAGAGCCCCAAGATCTCCTATCACACATTCTTACGCCACTTTTCATTTATCTTGGACCTCAATTACTCAAATCTCTACTAGGATCATTCAGGACATTAATCTCAAGCATAACTTGTAACAGACAGGCTACATTTCTCCTTTCAACAGTAAATCATTAGAAACCACACCCTGATATTCTTCATATTCCCAAACAGCAGCACCCTTGGCTGGATCAAGTAGCCAGAACATCTTTTGGCCTGTAATGAGAGGAAAAGCAGTGTCATTGACCACAGGGCTATTTCTCTTCCCCAATAGACCCACATAAACAGGATGCAAACTTAGAGAGGGTAACGCAGCCAGAGCTAGTGTATCTGAGCTCCTAGGAGCTAATACACTCTTTTGATTGAAGCCTCTCTGTATCTTGGAGAAGTTGTAAACATTTTCTAGATAATCTCCAGATAGTTAGTTTTGGATAGTTAATTATGCCCTCCAGCCCTTCCTTGCTTGCACACTGAAGTCTCCTCTTCAGATTTATCACTTGGACGGAGCTTTTACAAGTGAGAAAAATCAGGAGTCTGGTGCTCCTGGTGAGTTCTTAGGAGACGTGATAGTTCAGCAAGATGTTCAGGATTGGCAATGTTTTTACACGAGGAGGTACTGAATAGTTACCTGGTGCCTCTCCATACATCAGGGCAGTTTCAGCATTTCTGAAACTCTTCTTAAAGTCATTAAGATCCTTGAATCATTCAGCAGATATAAGAGCACAAATTACTTTTTATACATTAAGTGCTGATGCAGGTCTTGTGATCACCATAGTCCAGCATCTTGCAGCCTCGGAGGTGTTTACCATCACAATAATCCTGCAAGTTGGGGCAGTGTTACTATTTCCATTGTACTGCTAGGGAATTGAGTCACAGACAGTGATGTAAATTGTCTGAGGCAGAAGAGGAAGTCTGTGGCAGAACTGGCAACTGAGCAAGGGTCTCTCAAATCCCTGACAACCACCCCAAGGACTAGGCCATCCTTATGGCCAGTCACATTCATGAAAACACGTGGCAGGATTTCAGGTGGAAAGACTTTTCACTTGCTTGAGCATGCTTGGAAGTACCTGCCCTACCTATTTGGATGAATCTGTTGTAACAGGATGCAATGTCATTGCATCACAGCATAATCACCTTCTGCACAACTCACAGGAGAGAAACTCCTGCCAGGGCAAGGGATTGCCTGGCAGACAGGCAGCCTAGGAGCTCCCAGCACAAGCAGCATCATGCAGCACCTGACCCAAAGCCCAATGGGGCTGACAGCAGCCTCTGTCTCCAGCACGCTCTGAACACACTTGTTCAAGTGATCACTCAACACCTAAAGTATTTGCTAGAGATCTACATCTGCATGTGTCAAAGTCCAGCTGGTGAGGAATAACAATTAAACTTTTACAGTCGTGCACAGACTCTCGACTAAGCAAAACCTGGCCTCGGAAATATAAGTTGTAGCACAGGGCTTTCCCTTCCCAGATTTAGAATAATACGTTTAAGACTCAACTACAGTGCGAGGCCTAATTAAAGGTGCAGTATCCACTTGACAACTGAAATTACTAGCAATGTCCTGCAGACTGAAATGCCCCCATCTGTTCAAAAAGCTGTCAGGATGTGACAGTGCTCCAGCTCTGGCTAACTCTCCACCCAGAGGCTTTCCATCCTCAGGCCTCATAAAAAAACATGATAATGGAGAACATGAGAATAAAGTACTGTGGAAGTCATTTAGCACACTTCAGCTCAGCTACCCAGAAACAGGGCACTAAGCACTAGGTAAAGGGGTGGACTGTGATAGCTTTTACTTTTTATTTTACAAAGATAAAAACCCTGCCTGGAGTTTGCACAGCTGGAATGTGAATGGAGTCACTACACAAGAACCACCCACCCCTAGCAGCACAGAGATAAAACTTGCTAGAATTTGATTGCACTCACTATTAAAACTTATCTTTAACCATCTCTGTCTATTGATTTCTAGCCAACTATTAACTAGCAATGACCTTAGTGGCTTGAAAATAACTGGGGAAGTCAAGTAAACAAAGGGGAACCCAGCTGCATACAAAGAATCAAGATATTTACAGAGACCCTCTTTGACTCTGCTCATTGCAGTAAACGTGAGCTGAGTATTTTTCCTGTTTAAACACCAAAAACAATGATCCAAGAAGCTGAGGTGTGGACGTGCAACTTAGGTAGAGAGAAGAGCAGAAGGAAGAAATAGGAGTCAATTGTAATCGCTTCCAGAAGCTTGAATTAAAGTAGTTTGAGGCAAAGCGAGAAGATAAAGCTTCAAGCTTTGGATGCTAGCTCCCCTGGTATATACCTGCACATGTGTCAAGCAGAATAGATGGGTCACTTTGACTCTTTCAGGACACACCATTATATTTTATTTAGTGCCAAATAAGCCCACCTCATGTCATTTGCAAATCTGATAAAAATAGACAATAAAACTAGAAAGAGAATGCAAGTACTTAGTAATTTTAGTAATTTAACACCTATATTTCCTCCCCCCCTTCCAAGCTATTCCAGGCCTCATCACTCCTATTTTCATGACTAAAGATATATATCCTATAGCCCTTCACTGCTCCAGCACATCTACCCCCACATCTCCCTTCCTACAGGGCTCCAAGATCCCATCGACTGTCATTATGACCTGCCCTTTTCCCATCCCACCTCCAGTACCTATGACATCCTTCCCAATATACTCAGTTCCTTCCTACGTCCTGTAAATACCAACTGGAAAAGCAGAAGCATTTTCTGGGTTGGCTTCAGGCTGTGCCCACCAACAGGACAGCCATCCAGCTGCGTCAAACAGCACATACAAAAAAAAAAAAAAAAATTCCCTGATGGAGTTCTGAGAAGTTGTATATAGGGCTCAATATTTTCCAACTGTTGCTGTTCAGGTTTTCAGGAACAATTATTTGACATTTCTGCTCCCTTCTTTGTTTAGATATATTGAAACTGTTTTATGGGCTCTGTAATTTTCTAAGGAATATAGCTATAAAAAGAGACTACTAATGTCACTACTATGGCGATGAATGCAAGAAGAGAGTTCAACATTTCCAAAATTGGTCCAATTTACGGTGAGTATACAAACTGGTAGTGGGCAATTCCAGAGAAATACATGAGCCAGTGGTTTTTGAAAGTCAGATACAAGCCTGTTTCTCCTTAAAAGAGTAGAGGTGGGGGGATTCACATACCCAGTTTCAAACAGGGCATAGTTAGCTATAATGGAGCAAGAAGAGCCAAAATTTCGTTAGTCATAAACCCACACTACAGAAGAAGCTCTTGCAAAATTCTGGTGCTTCCAGTTTGTGGATAAATCCTTCAGAAGATCTTTGTGTTTTTCAGCCTTACCCTAGGCAATCCAGAATTTCAGAGGCAGAGGCAGCATAAGTGGAAAAAGTCATCTGAGGCCAAAAGAGGAAGCTACCCAAATTCTTCTGAATTTCAAAGGTAGAAGTCTAAATATTTTGGCAATTCAGCCATCCACATAGATGATGATTCTTGAGCTGACAGTCAAGTGACTCTCTGACCATCCAGCCTTCTTGAAAACTTTCTGAACCTGTTGACCCTTTTAGTTACATTAGAAGGAGTGGTGCAAGTCTCAGAAACAAGCAGAAAAATCTCAGAAATTCTTGTGGGTTTACGAGAATTGATAGGAGAGAAGTGACAGAGCCGCACATGAGTGCCTCACTGGGGAAAGGCTACTCAACCCCTGGAAAGCAGCTGTTTAGCCAAGCAGCAAGCACACATTATGATCAGCCAGTTAGGCCAGGCACAGTTCTGTGCTAGTCCCAGCATTATCTCCTGTGTGCAGAGTCACAGGAAGAGTGGCAAGAAAAGAGCTGGAGTTATTATGCTAGAAACAGAAGTAGGCTAAAAAGGCCAAAGGACAAAAATCCACAGGAGGCTTCAGTAAATCTGGTGTTCAGGAAACAAGGCTCTTTCCCATCCCTTCATCTTCTTCCTGTGAAGGGTGAAATTACCCACCCTAAAGGCAGGAAGACACATACACCTCCCTTACAGGAGAAGCATGGCGTTATAATAGCAGGGCTATTTTTTCCCCAGGAAAAAGGATGAAATCAGCTATTTACACTGGAGAAATTACAAGCTCTGGGAAGCACATGAGGAACACAAAGAGAACAGTTATACCAGAAATAAATGTATGGCAGAGGGAAAGAACTTATTGATTAGCTTTGTAAACCTGGTTGCCCAATCAATAGCAATTTCTGGAAAAACCTGGCTCTTATTTGGTGAAACTTGTAGAGCTAGTATAAGTAATAAGAGTACTTAAGGAGCACGTCTCCTGACACCATTGCCAAGCCCCTTACAACACAAAAGCAGAATACAGTATAACAATTACCCAGGCCAGGACTAATTCAGCATACCTCTAGATAAATAAATACATAAAAAGTGCAAACCCAATACAGTTATGCTGTCAAAATAAGTACCCAAAGGCATCCACACAACAAGCTTCTACCACTTCTGCTGTGGACAACTCTCCCTGTCCCAGGGCTGCATTAAATTAACCTGTTTGCTGCTCCAGAAAGGGGAAAGTCACAGGGCCTCATAGGAGCCGCATCATGGAAATACCTGAATCGACTGCACGACCACAGCTGGGAGGGTGCCCTAAACCCTAATTACCCAGGGGACATATTTCCAGGCATAAGGAGAGAGAAAATAGGCAAAACACATTGCCAGAGCAGCTTACCTGGCACCAAGCTCCTCCACAGCAGCAGCAGCATCCCTCCATCACCCTGGTCTCATTTTAGACATGCTGCCCCCAACCCATGCCATACAGCCTGTAGCTGTTTAGCCATACAACTGCAGGGTAGGGTCCCAAATGAGGTCCAAGGAGGCTGGGGGCACATGCCACCAGCATAGCAGGGACACAGAGAGCAAGGAGAATCCCCCTCCCCCTTAGCCCTGGCTTCTGGAAACACCACAGCTCAGCACTAAAAGTAGCACCTGATGGGAAGGAGGGAAAATCCACCTCAGCTCCCCTGGGGCTCCTCTGCTTCCCTTCTTCACTGATAGGAAGTTTGCTCACAGTGTAGCATGAGATCATAGCACAGGAAAGACTGAGGAACCAGACGCTCATTTAAGCTGTATTTTTTTCTCTACAGCTGCCAAGGATAATGCTGTTTGCATGAAATGTGTTTATACATATCACTCATGGCCTTCCAGCAACATAACCTGTGCAAGAGTGACTGGCTAGCTCATCATAACAAAGCATTTCTCCCACCTTATTTCACTTAATTGGCAGTATTGCTGTGAACATAGGGCATGAAGCTTTTCAGGATACCCCAAAGCAGCCCATGTAGCTCACAGTGGAGGAGAGGAGGAAATCATGCCTATCAGGTAGTCACTCATACAGGTTTCAGCTATTAGGGTATTTACATGTAGATTACTCGCAGCTGGATGTTGAGGGAGGCTCCCCAGATGCTATTCCCACAGGTGTTTCTCATGCTTATCAAGGCCCTATTGATTTTTCAAGCTTGCCCCTTGCAGTAGTTCAGTCTCTCTCTTAGGATGCAAGTGACTGGGGCAAAAAACTGAGGCCAAGTGCCCCACTGTCCAGCCAGCTGAAACCCTTGAGGAAAATAGCTTATTTGCTCCATTGTTCAGGGGCTTCCTGAGGACGACCCTTGTTTGTAAATCATAGAGGGATGAGAGAAGTATATCTGGAGCAAGAATGACTCATTTTTCTGTTCCTACAATGTCGGTATTACTCACCAGAAAACTCCCCACATATTCTGAGGGATTTCAGTGCTTTAGGTCTTTATTAACAGCTCATCTTGTTTGCTTCCCCATCACGGCATCCTCCTTGTAAGAACTTCCTGCATCCTTTGTCACCAGCTCACAATATCATCACAGAGGCCAAATGGCCTGTGGAGGCTGGTAAAGACATTAAGCAGTTAGTGATCACTTTAATCACCTACAGAAGGCCATATTAGTCTCCATAGCTTAAGCCAGCATTCACTAGCACCATTAGACATTGAGATTGTGGGTTGCCTGGGTTTTATTTGTGACTCAAAGCAACTTTCATTTACAGTCTAGAGCTGAACATGCATTAGCAAAGGATGTATAAATGAAAGCCTTAAGGCCTAGTGCACAAATGGGATTTCTACCCTCCCTACATTTCCTCTGTTTCCTAGGAAGGGCCTCCTGCACGCTGCTTTTTGAGTAGGCTCTTCAACTGTCTGTGGCCCAGTTTTCTCAGCTATAAAATGTGCTTTCCTTCCACTGACATTGAGGCTAAACATTTTGAATTCCTAGGCTTAGTGATGCTACATAGAAAAGAGCGTACTGAAGTAAAGGACATGCCTCTGGGACCTAGAAAGAGGAAGAAGGGAATGCTTTTAAATTAGGAATGTTATAGTCAACAGCTCCCTTTCACCCTGTCACAAATTTCCCTCCATCCTGCAAAAAGTTAAAACTGCTCTTCTTGTCTTTTGTTATATGTAATTGACCTGAGAAGTGCTGACTCATAAGTCTGGGCTTACAGGAAAGGAAACTTTGTTTCTTGGTTAAAAACCTTATTTTACCACCTAGGCAGCTTCCACCACAGCTGGCTGGGAGCCATTGGCTGCAGAGCGCGCCCTGCAGATACAGATGGTCCACAGTGCTGGGACCTCTCAGGTGGTGTCACTCTGTCAATCTGTGGTGAGCGAAACCAACCACCATCCTGTCATGAGCTGTGACAATCCCATTGAATGATGGAGAGTTTTGTAGAGCTCCCTACCCTAGTGCTCCATGAAAGTATGAAAGAGGGTTGTGCTCTCTGCAGAGCATCATCTGGATCCGCACTAATTTTTACCTGGCACTCTACTCAAGTGAGGATATCCTAGACTAGGAGCATCCACATGGTGTCTCCTCAGATGGAAGGCATTTGCCTCAACTCAGTTGAGCCGCATTGTGGCTTTCCACAGTTGCTGTTGCATGAGAGTAACACTGAAAAGTCTACCCAGAGATCAGGACTGGGGGTTGGTGGGCATTACAATCTCTGCTGCAAAGTGCTCCAGGCCTCAAAGGCTTTAATGTACAAAGGTACTGAGGAAATATTATCAATATGTCACAAGAGGGAAAAAAAGAAAAGCTCAGATCCTTAAATTTGTTTTAGCACCTGACCTGCACTGATTTCCACAGCAGTCAGGCACTCGCACTCCTGCAATGAGCCACACGTCGGTGACTCACACAGCGTCAGACAGAAAGTCTGCAGCACAGTGGAGAGGGAACTTTACTTTTCTGGCACTCACAGAGGCGCTTCTAGCACCCACAGTGCAGAGACACCTCCCCTCGATCTTTTCAAGTACCATTATTTCACCCTATCTGCCAGGCACAATGTGTTGTTGGAGCTTGGTCCATTTATCTCTGCTCTTTGATGGACACTCCTGTGGCAAGTTTGACTCATCTCCATTATAATATTGTCATGATAAAATTGAACACCCTCTCCATTCCCCTCAGACTTTGCAGAGAAGGTGAATTCAGAAACTTCTTTCTCAGAACAATCAATTTTAGCAGCTTCACCATCCTTGACAAAATTGGGCACAGACTGTGCCTACAAAAAAAGGTAGGAATGCTGTTGCTATAGATATGTCTTGTATTTACTATGGTTGTGAAAGGTGCACATCAGGGAACCAACCCTCTGTCCCAGAGAGCTTGCAATCTTAGCAACAATCCATACACTGAGTGTTTAGTATCTAAATATTTATCCAAGAACCATCCAAGTCACATAAAAGCAAGATCAATGGAGAAACAAGTTTTTTTCAGGAGGTTGGGTTTATCCACACTATGGCAACTCGCAGGGATTCTTTCTTGTACAACAAAGTAAAAGCTTGTAAGGAGAAAACAAAAGAAACTTTGAAATGTAAATCTTTCTTATGGAAACTCTTCTGTAATGTCTCCACTAGAAAAAGGAGAAGAGTAGAAGACTTTTAGAAGTTGAGCAGAGTCTTACCTATAAAGGGCTGGCTGACCTAGGTACAGTCTAGTGCCTGTGGTTGGTGTGGCAGGAGGTGAGCAGGGCATCCAGCAACCAGCTCTTCTCTGCAGGACGGTTTCTCTTTCTGACTGTCCATCTCTTTCGAAGATTTTCTGGAAACAGAGCAGAACCAATGACTGTGAGAAGCTGAGGGAAAGAGGGATGTATGATTGCACCAAAAATGTTTTATTTATTTATTTTTTTAAGAACTTTATTTTCTCTTGATCAGGCTTTGTAAACTGACATGCTTGGACAAATTGTGGGTACAAGCGATAGGGTTGGCAGTGGCATGGAGGACTGGCTGTGCAGGGCACAGGTCCCCGGGGAACAGCCAAGACTACAGACATTTTTATGTTTTTCAGTTATGCCAACAACAGACTGTGACTCTGTTCTTCAGAGCCACGGCCTGACAACTGGGGATGTTTGGATGTGAGAGCCAGCCATACACACATAGGGAAATGTTTTTAATGCAAGTGATGTCTGAGTCCTGTTTGGAGACCTCCACTTCCTAAACCAAAGCCCTAGAAAACATAACCTCCTGCCTGGAGCTTTGCAAGTAGGACTAGTCTCTCTGCAACACCTTGGATGCCAGAACAGAGCAAACTTCCCAAGGGAGACCTTGGGACTCCAGCTGAGATCCCTCATCTCTGCTGCCCTGCCATAACACCTCAAACGTGTGGGGAGGTGAAACACCCAACTGGAGGGTCCTCTCCTTCCATGTTTTGATTTCAAGTTCTTCATTTAGAAATCCCCTCATTGCCTACCTGTCACCTCCCCTGAGCCATCTGCAAAACACCAATGCATGAACACCTGTGTTCTGTGTATAGCCATACATATTTATTCATATATTTATAAATGCACCTTACCTTTCACTCAGAGCACATGCACTTAGATTGTCTGAACAGGATGGTCTCCATGGAAGAAAGAGCCAAGGATGGTTTCACACTTATTTATCTGCTTCTTTTGTTAATTTTTACAGCCAAGGAGTTGGTTCGGTGCTCTGTGTGCCTTCAGTGAATTTCTGTTTTGGAGACACAATAGTTATCCAGCATTAAGACATCACTGTGTCAAATACATTTCAGTAAAGCACAGATTTTTTTCCCCCTATTTCAGTCTCAGTATAGCCAGACAGGGAAGCCTGTTATGTAACAACGGAATCAGATGACTGAGACAATTCTTGCTTCAGCAGAGGAGAAATGATGCTAACTGGACATGTGAGCAGGCCTGCTTCTCAAGTCTGAAATGGGAGTATTTCAAAAGAGCATGTGTGAAATTTTGGGGAGCTTGATGCTATTGTGTTTTTTTCTTTTTTTTTTTTCTGGAAAAATGCTTGCAGCTCATGAGCTTTTACTCTGTATTTCCTCTCTTGTGATTTCATGTTGTTATTTCTAGTGTAAAATAAGACCAAATTAACATAATTCAAAACAAATTGTCTAGTGCCATATTCTCAATGACTATTATGACAACCCATCATCATTTTCTAATTTCTCCTTGTACCCCTTTTTTGTAAATCTGAGAAAATGAGACCTATTTTAGGAGATCCTAGTCTTTCAGTTCTTCACTGCATTTGGGATTACCTTGGTTTGTAATAGGCTGTAGTTTTCTTTTAGTTTGTGTTGTGCAAGATTTTTTGAATAGACGCTACTTGTCAACATCAGAGACCGTGTCTCTTGGTAAGTTAAAAACTATTACGTACATAGTGTAGAAATAGGCATGATTTAAAAAGAGCAGGAACTGGGATCCTAAATTATTCGCATCTGTTCCAATCTGAGCAAGTTTCTCTCTGGTTCGGTGCCTCTTACAGACAACCTACAAAAAGTTCAGGACATTCCTCCACATTCTCACACCCCATGGTAACTTGCAGAATACTAGTGAAAGGCACAATCATTATTGCTATTAAGGTTTACCCACAAGCATTTCCAGCACATCACATCAGCATAGCCCTTGAGTCTGTTGAAGTCCTCCGCGGTGCAGGTGCACTTCACCTGCTGAGACTTGAAAGTGGGCAGGAGCTGCGAGTTGGATCACAGAGATTCATTCTCCTTTGTGCCTCTATAATTACTGTTGCTTGTCCCCATTCCAAGAATTCCCCAATGTGCATGGCACATCGAGGGACAGCACAGTGCAGTGCCGCTGGGAGTCAGCACAGTGATAGCACATCACCCGCTCAGCGCTGCACGTTTCACCCAGGACTCCCTGGACTTCTCAGTGCCATAGATACGTCCACTTTAAAAGGGACCTCTTGGTGCTGCCAACATTTTTTTGCTAGGCAAAACTGCCAGCTTTTCGGCTATTTTCAAAGACAAGATGTCTTGCTGTAAGGTGTTTATATTGCTGTAGCACCTAAGATGCCACTGCTGAGTCAAGGCCTTTATTATGTGAGACTCCATAACACAGCACAAAAGGCTTCTTGCTCCAAGAACTTACAGCAAACACAGTCCAAAGGGTAAGGGGTACAGAGAGAGGGGCTAGTCCAAGGAAACAGATTTCACGGTGTCCTGGGAGAGTTCCCCTGGGAGAGGTCCCCTCTACATGCATGGATACTTTCCCCTCGGACTCACCAGGGCTGCATGCAAACACTCCACATATGAGGAAGCTGTCAAGCTACTGATCATGTCTGTGGTTGTTATAATGACTGATAAAATGTTGACTGCAGCCTCAAATCAACCTTGGGAATTTAACCCAGTGACTACATGACACATATGGGCCTCTCTTTGGTAAGTAAATGCCCTTTGAGCCTCATTGAGACTCCATCCAACTTGGACAAATGTTTCTTCCATATCAGCAGAGCTGCATGGCCTAGTAAGTGGTTAGAAATGTCCAGGGTAGATTTTCGTCTTGTAAATAAGTGCAGAGCCAGGTGCGTCTCTTAAGGAAACAAATAGTCTTCTGGAAAAAAGTTGAGGCAACAAGACAGCATCTTACAACCGTGTAACAAGGAGGTGGTGAAACTAGAATCACATTAGAGCTGAGCAACTCATGATTATCTTGTTCTGCACTTATTTTGAAATCTTAAACTTTTTTTCCTTAAATGCAAAGACAGGTGATGATGAGCATTTTTGCCAACAAAATATGAAAAAGCTCATTGGGGCAATAAACACTGTTTCATTTTGATCGGTTTGAAATGTTTGGTGTTCAACCAGGTGAAAAAAAATCTCATTAGCTTAAATTGTGAAATCAAAAGTCATTTCGAATGAAATGAATTTTTCATTTTGAAAATGACAAAGGGGCATTTTCCAATCTTTAACACACAATTCAAATTGAAAAATTTGCCCAATGCAACCTCTTTCAGGGAAAAAGCTCCTTTTTTCATAAATGAACATTTTGGGGTGACGACACGGTTCATCAAAAACCTCTGCACCTCAATAATCTACATCTAGGCTTCCCCTGATTGCATGGTGACTGTGCGTTGCTTAATTGCGTGTGACTAATACAATTTCATGTGCATTTCCGTGCACTGGGGATTCATTGTTGCCACATACTGCCATTGGGAAATCACTAAGCGTGTGTCTATGAAACAATGACAGGGAGACAAGAGCACCTCCTCCAGAGAAAAGACCTAGGGGGAGGCGGATGATAGGGAGCAACAAAATATCAACACGGATCAGACATAAAGACTGAGGAACTGTGTCCCAGTTCGAGGAGCATCAAGGCTTCCAAAGCCTTGACTTTGGAGCATGACTCCCCAGGAAAATTTTTTTAGGGAGTTGTTTTTAGATGATGAGAGAAATGAAACAGAAATGGTCCTTGAGAAAGGAGGAAATGGAAGAGAAACCTCCTTCCCCACGGAGAAATATTCTGGGCTCAAAGAACCCAGAGGATCATGAGTCCCCAGCAGCACGAAGAAAGCAACTTAAGACCGACCCCTTACCGAGGACTGGAAAGCCAGAGGAAGGGCCGAGGGGAGCTCTAAGCAAGCTACTATCCTCAGTAAGAGTTGGCAACAAATGATTATAGTAACCATGCATTCCAAGCTCACTGAATTCAGGAGCCAGAGTGCCTGGCAGAGAGGGTGGATTACTATGTGCCCAGCACCTAGACCTCTAAGCTGGTCTCCTTTCCAACCACTCTGCAGTGCTCTACCTGGGCTAATGAAGAGGAGGGCTGACCACAGACCAGGCAGTCGTGGCACTGGCGAAGGTGTGTAGGGCTGCTAGTCCCATGTTTCCTCTTTAATCCCCCTTCACCTTCGCGGGGCATTTATTGGGACCATATGCAGAAAGGAGAATAGGAACTTAAGTTAGGATGGAATCTGGAGCTCAGAGGTGGACCCAAGGCTCTCTAGGAAACACAAGGAAGTAGCAGAAATGGGATCTGAACAGACATCATCCTGAAGAATAAATCAATGGTGGTTGAGACAGAAGGACAACACAAGAGTGCCCAGTTTTCTGTCCTGGGGAGGAAAGACCTGGCTTCTCCATCCTTGTATATGTATTTCACAAGAAACAATCATCATGAGAAATACATCATTTTTGATCTGGAAAATTGATCCAAGTGAGTTCCTTTAAGTAGAAGACTAAAGAGAGTTACTGTTTCACTAGGTGAGCTAGGGAGTCCTTCCTCTCAAGCCCAGAAAGTATACAGCTTTTTCTTTGCGTGGTGGGCGCATCCCAAAAACTGGGTCATGGAAGTGAGAGGGAGCCTGTGAACTTGAAAAGGAAATAAGGTTCTTCCGTGTGTTACACCTGCTTAGAAAACATCTTCCAGAGAGAGTTCCTCTGAAGATTAAGACATTTCTCCACCCAGTTTGCTAAATATTGAGGAGGCTTAGGCTGTACTACCAAATGCTAGAGAGAGCATACCAAACCAAAAGAGAGTTGCTGTGTTTTTTTCACATGGGCAGAAGCAGAAATGTAGGTGCCTCAGGCCTTGGAAATGGTGAAAACACTTCAGGCAATGTTTACATTTTTGCAATGTTTACATAAATAAACAAAAAATAGATGAAATCAGGAAAAGTCTCTCTTGCAGCAGTCCTGGTGGGGAGGGGCGGGAAAGCTCTTTGATGAAAACTTCATCGAAGTGAGAGCAACAGGCTTTCCCTGCCTGGCTGTGGTCCCATCCCAAACAGACTGCTTATGTGCTGGGATGTGGGATGTTGCTCTGTCCTGCTTGTTCTCAGGGAACGACCCTCTTCCTCATCACCCTGCACAGTGCAGTAGCCTTTCCCTGCAGCTTGGAAGCCTGATGGCAATGCAAATAATCCACGAGGCAATAGAGATGGCATTATAGTTATAATTACTGCTAAGGCCACCTGAATAAATAAATGAGATAAATAATAATACCTGTTCTGCAGGCAAGATGACAGGAAAAGGCCTTTTTAATCAAACGGGAGGGACCCATCCCTTTTCCTCTGCTATTAGTGACTGCTTTGTTGACTACAAACTCAGCATTACTTGTCCCCATTCAATGTTTCCTATTCTTTCTTCTCCTTCCTCTTATTTGTTTTATTTATTTATTCCGTCCTCTCCACCCATCCCAAGCCCCCGAATGTAAACCGCACTTAAACCAATGGATTATCATCTCCTTAATTCCCAAAGACTTTCCCTCATCATTTATTACTTTCTTATGGTGACATTCTCTGCGGCAAGGACTCTGCCTCTGAGCTGTCCACATTGCTCGCAGCACACAACATCCCTAGCCAGGCCAAGGCTCTTATTGTCTTGGGCGTCCCACAGAGGGATTTTACTATCAACCACAATGGGCCAGCTAATGAACTTGTTGCTAGCAGCTAGGACAGGCTCTCGAGGCATCTGTTTGTGGAGGGAGTTCTCTTCAAGACAGAGAGGACACACAGTTTTGGATTGAATAGAGCGCTCCAAAAAGGAAGGTGACTCATTGAGCGTAATCATTAGGGTGTGTGATGATATTATCTAATGAGGAAATGCTTGATGATGCTTTTAGAGACTGTAGAGAGCACTGAAATGGCTGTAGAGGAAATCAAAATGCGAACACTTTCGACATAAACAGTGTTCAAGAAATGAGATCTGAAATGTCTTTGTGGAGAAGAGCAGGGCAATTTCAACACCCTCATACTTGCATCAGGGTGTGTTACTGCTTCTGTTTAGTTCTACTTGTTCATATATATATATCTTTAAGTAACCAGCTCTTTAGAACTCAGGACAATGGAGCCTGGCCTAAAGAACTGATGTAATCTCATCTGTTTTCTGAACTTCGGGTTTGTTGTTATTTTTTTAAGTTGAAGGGCGGATGAGGTTTAGCTAAAGGAAACCGTCAGGTTGATATAGGTTCCAAATCTAGGCTTAGTTAAGCAAGGGTTTTCTACAGAATCTCTAAGATAAACAAAAACATTGTCTATCGACCATTGTGTGTGCTTTTTTTTTTTTTAAGAAATTTAATTGAAATTGTTTGCTTGGCTTCCCCTAAAGGATCTGCAGCTTTATGTTATCCCATGAAAACCAGAGAAGCTTAGAAATGCCAAATGGTAGTTCCCATTCACTTTTTTTTCCCTAGGTTGTGACAGATAAATGAACTAGCTGCCTGACTTGCATTTCGCTCTCCCGTCACTACTTGTCCCTAGTATCTTTGATACAGATAGACATTTTTTAAGCAAGGGACCAACAGTGAGTATCATTATGCCCTGGGAAGGTCAGTAGAAGGAGAAAGCTTCCAAGATCTGGCAAGAGAAGACTGCTTTGTTTGTTTGTGTTTTTGTTTGTTTTTTCTTTTTGTCATGTGGGACTTTGGCCCTGATTGTCTTATTTGCCTTTAAGCCCCCCAAATCTGATCAGCTAATGTACTCTTCAAGAAGTGAATACTGCAGAGGGACTAAAACCTCCTCCAAATTAAAAGTAGCCTCATTCCTTAAAATATCAGGAGAGGTTAGCTCTTCCAAAAACTACAACAGCATCAAATGAGGCTTTCTTTCCATCAGTTTTTCGATCTTATTGAAAATATATTACAGTTAGAATGGTTTAAGCCTGTTCTTCACATGCTCAAATTAAGCTAAATTTACAGATCGTGTATAGCCTTTTTCATCATTTTGAGTAAATGGCTTTAAACATGTACACCTAAAACTAGTCTTGGATACTCTGCACAAGTCGGGAGTTCAACTACTGCAACTTCAGGTGTGAATAAGACTTTAGTTCTGTTTTAAATAAGGGAAAATGAAATGAGAACAGAATCACAATCAAATGAAGGCTAAACTCATGTGTGAGTAATGTGGCAGCTGTATCTCTGATGCAAATGTCTACAGAAATATCAGGAAACCCTGGTGCAGGTGTTTGGGAATCCAGACATTATTACAGCAACAATTTTTTTTAACTTTCTCCTGCTCTAACTCAATATATCTCTGGGCTTGAAAGCACTGTGTGGGCTAAGGCCAGGCAGGTCTTAACTGCTGCAGCTGTGTGTGTGCGTGTATGTGTGTGCATTCCTTCTCACTCTCGTAAATGTGCTAAAAAAGTGTGAAAAAGAGCAGCTGGCACATCTGAGAAAGAAAATTGCAGTGGAAACATAGCAGATTTTTAAAAGCTTGGTTACTGTGACATAAATTATTAGAGCTCCCATCTATTTAGGACAGCCTTGAAGTTCAAGCAAAACAGAATCTAGTCTCCCCATCTTCCCTGGTCGCAAGGCCAGCATTATAATGTGATGATTAGAAGACACGGGCTGTGATGTTTCTCTTCCATTTGATAAATACCCGTTCCTCAGACAAATTTCACTGTCAATATTCATGAAGAGACACTGGCAGTGATCAGGACAGCATTTCGGAGAAAAAGATGGCTATGAAACACAAGGCGTCTGTCCCTTGCTTCCACAGTGTCTTTATGCAGCTGAAAGAGGCCACTTGACATGACCATCAGGAAGCAACACTATGTGCTGACGGAATGAGTGGCTGGATGTTTATCACCACTGGAGAAAAATTTGAACCCTCTCTGTAAAATCTCTCTGTCTCCAATACAGCTGAACTTCTAATTTGGACTGCCTTGGTCAAAAAAGCATATAGGGAAAAGCTGAGGAGAGCTAACTCTTCAGCTGCTGCTATGACCTCTCTTCACGTAGTAGGAGAGTAGCTCAACAATGTTCTTGTACTGCAGTGTCAAGCATTTGTGGTCAGGAAGGAAAGATGAGATCTTCTAATATTCACTAGGAAAAAATCAGATAGCACCTCAGCTCAGAGGAGTGATAGAAAACCATAGAATTCAGCAAAGAGACAAAAGTTTCACCTCAACTGGTAACACAGAAAGGCTACTTGCTCTGGCTGGTCTGATTCTAGTACCTTGAACAGAGCCAGTATCAGATACTTCTGCTGAAAAGACAGCATCAAACATCCCAGACTATCCCTTCTTCTCCCCTTTTCCTGACCTATCGCAACCAAGTCATACTATCCCTCTACAAATCTGGTCTGATTTGAAGAAGGTGGTGAGAGCAGGGAGGCCCAGAGTCCTTTCCCCCTATCCTTTCCTAGAGGTGAAGGGAAGCATGATTTAGTGCTTCATGTCCAAATACAAGAGCTTCTCTCTTCAGGGATATACTCCTTTGCTGGGGGTATGTAGTCCAGTCTGCTGTGCATAATACAATTTGGGTCCAGTGAGCCTTATTAGGTACATACATATCCACTCGGTGTGACAGCACTGACCAGACTTTTGCTGCTCGTGCACTGCAGGTTATCTTGGAGACTTAGCGACCTTTCTAGTTTGTTCTGCTGAAAGATGCTGCACCTAAGGGACCGGCAATACAGCATCACTCCTTCCTGACTAGGAAAGAACAGCAGGTGACTGTGTATAAAATAATAATATATTTAGCATTCCCTCTTTCTGAGAATGTGATTCAATGTTATTGTAGAGAAAATAGCACTTACTAAACCTGATTTAATTCTTTGAGAAGATTATAAAGCTGTCTGATAAAGGTAACTACGCAGATGTGCTATACTTAGATTTTTACGAGTGGATTGAGCTAAAACCATGACAAGTTGGTTAAAAAATAGCACAGAATGGTATAGAACAGAAGATATGTGAGACAGATTGAGAACTAGATAACTGACAGATCTCAAAATGTTGTTGTCAATGAAAACTCATCGCTGAACAACAAATTCCTACCAGCTTTGGGAGCAGGGCCTGATTTATCCTTTGCTTTTTACCAGCAGTCTAGAGGATAGGCAAAATTGCCACTGCCAAAGCACAGGGATGACAACTTTGGAGGAATGCTGGTTGATGGAGCTACAAGATCAGGACCCTGTGGGTGAGCAGAGCTCATATGATGTGTGTTCATATGTCCAGTGCACAGAGCCCTGCGGTGAGCTGAGGAAGAAGGAATGCTGGTCTTCCCTTTTGGTGGGATGGTCTCCTGTAGGAGAGCCCCTGACCAAGGCCGGGGGTGGGTGAGTAGCTCTGCACAAGCACCCAGCGCTGCCTGCTGACAATCGGGGGCAAGCGCTGTCTGGGAATGAACTCACCGGGAAGGTGCTCAGTAGCAACACAGAGGTTAATTTGCCTCCATAAAAAGCACTGATGAGACTAAAGTGGATGAGATAACACATCCAGGCCCGGGGCTCACATTTTAATATTCAAAAGGTGGTTAAAGTGAGGGCAGGAAAGAGCCACAGAAATGAATTAAGGAGTAGAGAAAACACCTTAGAGCGAGATACTGAAAATGTTCGATCTGTTTCATGCACCCAAAGGGGGAAGGAGGGGAAAACTGGAGGATGACTTAAGTTCAGCATGTAAGTAATTTCATCAGAGAGAAAATAGTGAGTAGGACAGGGCTTTTTAATGTAGTGGAGAATGGCGTAAACACGAACCGCCACTGGCTAGAAGCTGAAACCAGACAAATTCAAATTAGCTTTAAGGCGCACGTGTTTAACAAAGCGGTGATTAACCACTGGAACAAACGACCAAAGGCAGAGGCAGCTTCTCCTCTCAATATCTTCAGCTGGTGACTAGACACCTTTCTGGAAGAGATGCTTTAGGCAAGCGCAAGTCACTGAGCACTGGCTGAGGGATAGCGAGGTAAAAACAACTGGTCTGCACTCTACAGGTCAGATTACATAATCCAGTGGTTCCCTCTTGTCTTAATCCTCTGAGTATTACCAATCCACTCTGCATATAAAAATGTCTCATTCATGTGCACTGTGTCACCCTAGCTAGCAGCCTGGAAACATACTGTGTGGTTAGTGAACGTATATAGGAAGCCCACGATACATCTTGGTGTAGAATAATTCCTAATTCCCACCTGAATCTCTCGACTTGAGACGCTATCTTCCCTGTAAGAACCACAAGATTGTATCTAGGTCATACAAACTTTCCCCCAGAAACAGCCTCTGGGTATAACAACAGTGTGGCAGATACAGAATAAGATCATGCGTTAGTATATGCGCATGTAAAGGTTATGCCTCTGAGGCATCAGCTTCGGCTGGGAAAGGAAGGTTTGCTCCTCTCCCAACACGGACAGCAGTAGTTTGATAGACTGACCCTAGAGTTTGGGACCTCTCCCTTTTTCCACATCATTTAGAGAGATCATCCTTCACGGCATTGTACAAAGTGGTCCAAAACAAAAAAAGGCAGAGAACATGTTGTATTTTCATGCACGAACAGTGTTGAGGAGGGTAACGGCGAAAAGGGGCTTTACGTTAGAGTTCCCCTTGAGTTACCCGCACGTGCACGCAGCCTGCATTACTGCTGAATCACTTATTTTTTTTTAACCCACCACATTATGCATGTGAAAATATAGCACTACCATGGTCTATAATGGGCCAAGGCACCACAGACACATGCAAAGAAGGGGGAAGTTGTTCAAGTAGCCATGAAAAATGTTTTACCTTCTATATCCTGTTCAGTTAAATAGAACCCATTGTGGGTACCAAAGTTAAATACGTGTATGTAATATATATAACAATTTCTATATATTTTTATGTGTAAATCCATACCACCTCTGCCCTCCAAGCACCTCAGGCTGCCCCTCAGCAGGCAACCTGAGCTCTGGCAGGCTCTACCCTCCAACAACTCAGAGGAGAAAACCCTCCAGACCACGGTGGGCAAGGTCCTCCATATTTTGGCCCTGTCTCCTCAGCCCTAAGCAGCCCCAGGGGCATAGCCCGTTGGGGTAGGCAGTGACCACAGGGCTTTTTTGAACCCCTCGCTGGCTGGCGAGAGGCGCGTGGGCAGCACATGATCTGATCTATGCACTGGCTCTGTCCCTAAGGAGCCATTAGCTTAGGGCTCTGGCGTCGATGTCTGCATTCACGATGAGTAAGCTGTAACTCCCCTGTCCACTTCACCAAGCCCACAGGCACTTTGCTAGTCGTGGAGGTTGAAGGGACTCGCTTCAGGAGAGCGGAGAGGATGTTCAAAAGCTTTTCTGTCCTGGAACAGAGGCATTCTGGTACTTACCACCCCTAGATCCCCACATGTATACAGGATACCTCTTAACAGTCACAGCTTACTCAATTTAGAGGCCCTAATTTAGCTGGAAGGCAATGAAAACAAGAGTTTCCAGGCCCCTCAGGCTCTTCTGAAGACCCCAGCTGACACAGCACATGAAGACGCAGCACAAGCTGCATGTGCTGGCCATGCTTCCTCACTAGAGACTCTGCTGAAGGGTCATATTGACTGTGTTGCCGTGGGATAGATCGGGCTCAGTGGGATCAGCACAGAGTGAATAAAGGTCTAAGGGGCTAGTCAGAAGCCCTAAGTTCCACCCAGTGAAGAATGAGAAAATCCTTAAGATGATGACTCTGGACAGAGAAAAACGATTGTTGCTGGTTCATAGCAGGGTATGGGTTTCCACAAGACTTTCTGCCCGCTCCCTAGATATCCTGTATCTAGGACCAGGGAGGAAGTCTTGCTCCACAGAGGAATTTTCCTCCAATGCGGTCAGGCAGGATCTGGGCCTTTCATCCCACCTGTGCTTGTGCCAAGGGCCAGAGCGCAGCACAGCGCAAGGCTGGTTTCTGGGACAGATTGTTCAGCCAGTCCCTAGTGCTTAATGCATGATCTCACCCAATGGCCTAGTTTTCCCAGTGATAGTGCTTTTCAGGAGCTTTTGCAAAGCCTTTCAAAGCAACTAAGGGGTGTCAAGACGTGAATCTGTGCCCCCGTGGCAAACCCAAGGGCCACAAAAACATTTTGCGCATGAGTAAGTGGCAATAGCTAATTTGACCTGCCTGGCAGCTCTGACAGAATAACAGCAGCAGTTCAGCACTGGAGCTCATTAGTCAAAAGCTGACTTGCTAAGGTTGGGCAAACATCATCCTCCTTTGACGGAACCACTGTTGTGGGGAGGCCCGAGGCAGAAGTGCCACAGGCCCGTGGGCTGGGGAAAGGAGAGAGGCGAGGAGCTGAGGACCGTGCCTGGAATCTCGCACGCTGCTGCCCCAGCGGAGGCAGAACGGGCATGTGGCATTTTCCGCTGGCATGCAAACAGCTGAGCATATCTGATATCTGGCACACAAGTGTTTGGCCTGCTATTTACCAGCTAGCAAACAGATAAGGATGCAGAGGGGGTTGCTCACAGCTTTTCCACAAAAGGGAAGAAGAAGAGAGAGAGAGAGACAGAGAGAGACAGGCAGCAAATAAACAGGGAACAGAAGCGGGAGTGAGAGTTGTCAGTGCCCGCAAGCACTTGTTAGAATAATAGCAATAATCACTGTCATCCGTAAGAGGCTCTTGCGCCAGGTTCTGCCTCTCCCCCTCCCCTCCCCTCGCCTTGCTGTCTGAGTCACTGGATCTGAGTCACACTCCTGTTCTATTCCTGTACCCTTCCCTTCAGCTGGGGATGTAGATTTGTTTTGGCTGGAACGATCTGGGCACAGGAGGGACCATCTGCTGCTAGTTCTTGCTTGCTTTGCTCTTGTTTCATTCCCAGAGAAGGGAAGTGAGTGCTGCCATTGCAATAACTCAGAGGGAGCATGCTGGGAACATGCACCCCTTACTGTACAGCCAAGGACCGTGATTTGTCATCTGAAGGCTTATTAGCCATGGCTGGCCCTAAGCAGTTGTCTCTGAGTGCTTAACCAAGCAACTCTGACAAAATCACTTCCCCACACATCAGTTCTTTCCAAGTGGAGTGTTTTTCCTTTGGTCAAACACCAAACACCTTTATGGGCAGCAGCAGTTCAGCAATTGGATCCAGGGTATTTAATATAAACATCCACATTGCTGTGATGAAGGAGAGGTACATGAAGCCATCTGACAACATGCAGTGACTTGCTGTTAGCACAAGCAGAGAAGTCTGTGATGACAGCAGAGCACCTGTCTGGTCTTCCTTCAGTAACAGCAGACACAGTCAGGGTGAGCACCAGGTCTTCAGCTGCAACACTAGTAACTGGCAGTGGTGAGAAAATGCGAACAAACTAGTGCCTAATCCACACCATGGGTGTCCTGGCAAATTTCTGCATCTCTGTCTGGAACAGGAAGATGGCAGAGCAAAGCTGCATGAGAGGAATCCCCCAAAGAGCTGAAGAGAAGATGGATTGGAAGATCGATGAAGGGCAAATGTCTGGGCAGAGGGTAAAGTCAGTCTTGCTATATTGGGATGCCAGGGTGTTCAGGAGTGACCAAATGTTTCGGGGGCACTGTGTCTGAGCCATTTCACTGGGGGGAACCTCTGAGGGATGCAGGATTCAGAGACGGATGCCCAGATGCCCAGATGCCCAGATGCCCAGAAGACAGGCTGCTCCTCCAAGTCCTTCTAGGACTTCACAAAAACAGAGTCCCCACAGTAGAGTTACCTTTGGAAAGCTGAACCCCCAGGCTATGCCACTCTGTCCAGTACTGGGCAGGTTCTATCCAGATCGGACAGTTTGTAGGCAAGACAACAGAAGAAGTTGTTTCATGCCTAAAACAGAGCATAAATGACCATTCAATAAGAAAGTCTGAATACTGACTCCGCTGGAAAACCAAAGAAACAAAATTGTCTTCCTGCTTTTCATTTACAGGCAAGTAAAACACGAAAATTGATAAAGTCCTCGAGCATTCTGCAGGTGAGTGGTTCTACAAGCCTTGAAGACAAATTCATCTCCAGTGATACCTCTCTCCATTTCCTTCCTCACCATCCCTCTTGAATAATTTAGACTGGGTTTTCCCAGTCTTGGATTTAAAAATGCTGCAAGTGGCTCATCCTAGGAGAGAGAGCTCTGTGGATCAGGGAACCCTCAGTGACAGACAGACTGATGATAACCACCACACTAATGTCATTCCCCCTGAGGATCAGGATTGTCAGGCAAATTGATTCTCTGAAGCGTGATCTTAGCTTTAATTTCAGTGCAGTGGCAGTTCTTGTTGAGATACAGATGCTCCGAAAGGAGGCTGGTGATTAGGGCACTGCCACGCTCTGCTCAGCGTGGTTGGACAACAACAGACACAAAAACACCATCCCAACAGTATGTGGCTCATACTGGCATACTGATAACCACTAGCATGTTTTATGCAGAGGGAAATCAAATTATCCAAAGGAGCTGACTGAAATAGCCTGGGCCATATTCTCTATGGGTGGAGAGTGGCTGCGTCACTGTTAATGGAGCACAATGATGTGAATTACACTCCTCACAAATGACAGCTAGACACTCACATCACACTTCCACCCAGGCTAATTCTAATTTGCTCTGGGTTTGAGTCATCTGCCTAGCCAAACACAAGGTTTTTCATCCCCAAGTGGCTAAAATGGGTGCCCGTTTGTTAAGGTTTGCCTTGCAGGTGTGCCTCAGTCAGGACTCCTGGCTCTGAATGCCGCTAACACACCACCAAAGGACAGTCCCTCCATCAAGGACCTTGCAGCGCATGCAAATGCTGCCACAGGTGCTTCCTGACTTCTCCAGAGGCTGGCACAGGTTACAGAAGACAGGGCTGCAGCCTTGCAGGGGAACTTCATAAACAAACCAGGCTGACCATCCAGCCCTTTCTGGGGTGCAGGATTATTAATTACAGCATCCTTGTTCAATCCCAAATTATGCAAAACCATCCAAACTCTGGACCTCTCTGCAGCACCAGTGCCTGCTGCTCCTATCCCAGCTTCCAGCAAGCTTCTGTCCCCGGAGAAAAAACCCCGACCTCACTGGGGTTCAAGGAGTATCTCTGCTGAGTTGCCTCTCGAGCTTGGCCAGCTCTCACAGCTGGGATTTAACTGAGAATTTTTTCCCCTGTTCTCCAGAGACTTTTCTGAGGGACTCCTCTAAAAGGGATGACACAGGGCACAGCTCCAGCCCCCTTGCTCTGGCCAAATCCATCCGAGATGGCAGCCTGTTGTAGATACCCTCACTCCAAGAGGCAGAGGAAGGGGAGTTTTGGTCTGTGTCAATTAAAAGAGAATATTAATTTCACTTGTTAAATGCATCTGTTCTGTTTGCATCTCCACATTAGTGATCTCTTTGTGTGGGAAATGATTCCAGAGTGCTTTCTGCTATGCATTATTCAGCTCCCAAAAATACAAGAAAAATGAAAACACCAGACAGGGATCTTCAGCGGTATTGCTTTCCCCTTCCTGATCCCTTTCTCCTTTTTTTTTTTTTTTATTGTTATCCTCTTTCTTCTGTCTATCATTTTATCCTTTCCACACCTCTGAAACATGAGGCTGATTGTAATCAGCCCAAGGCAAAGCATGTACGGAGGCAGCTGATCATTGCTGTTGTGCACTTCTGATCCCAAATACTCTAAGGATGATGTTCTCTGCATTTCTCCTTTTCCCAAGCATGCTTTGGGACACTGTGGAATTGCACTACATGCCAGTGTCTGAGATTTACAGCTCAGGCAAGTTTAACCTTAGATTCTTTGAATAATGTTGACACATCTTGCTAAAACTGGTGCATTCAATGAAGGCTTGACATGCTCTCTTGTGCAGCTGTATTAAAAACCCATGCCACTTCAACCATAACCCAGGAACACATTATAACTCTAACCACATGTCATACCCCAGTGCTATCCCTTAACTGTAAACCCTCCCATCTGCAGACCTGCCATGTCTTCAGAGGGTTTTTTTTTTTTTCTGATCGAGATTGCTCACACAGCAAGTGTACAACAGCAGTTGAAAACATGGATTGCAGACCCGGAGCAGTGCAGATACTTAGCAACAGCCAGTCCACAGTGCATTTGCTTCAGAATTTTCCAGAGAAGACACATGTGTTGACTAGAAAATGATTATTGTTACCGCTGGCCCTAACTGATGAAGTGTAAAGTACACAGCCTGCGTTCCCCTTTACTGAGCTCTGAAGCCCTCACTGGAGAGGGCTCATCCTGATAAAGTGCAAAGCACTGTACTGGGCCTTTGTCTGCTCAGAGATGATCCCGCTGTTTCTGCTTCCCAACTGATGGAAGAGAGGGGATCCTGCGAGAAAATGTCACATTGGTTGCTGCTCTATCTTGTGAAAAGCAGCCCTGTCTCAACAAGGTTGAATTCACCAGAAAGTCCAGAGGCATTATACCTTTGCAAAACATATGTGATTCATCCAGTTTGCACAAGCGTTCTTGTAACGTGCAAGATCAGCCAGATCCCTGGCCCAGACAAACGTTTACAACCACTGCTGTTTTTTTTCCCAGAATGACACACTAATAATGCTCCTGGACACATATGTGTCCTGCAAACCCTGCCAAAGCCAGTGAGCAGAACGAGTTTGAGATTTGGTGACCAACCTCTCTCCCAATGGCATCGAAGACAGACCAAAGACAGCTCTGTTCTACCATATCAAAGTCTTCATGAACAGCAAAAAATGGTTTATCCTGATGCTTTCCCATCTGATGTATATTAAAAAGAAATTGATAACAATATTCTTGACTTGTACAGGATGCACAGAATTTCATGCTGTAGCACTTGATTGTAGATTGCCCTTTCATCCTTCGAAAGGGCAATCTACAAAGTGATAGGCATTTATTAAAATATGATTAAAGTATAATAATATTTTAGGACAACCTGGATGAAGATGAACAAATTGTTTGAAATCTTAGACACTGTGAATCCAGTTCCTAGTCCCAAAACAGAAAACAAGGAGGAAACTCCTCCAAGGCAATAGAGATGCAGAGCAATAGAGAGCTGCTGCAATTCACCCCCAAAACAAGACTGATGCTTTGGGATCAGTGAAATCAGACCCTTTGTTCCTGAGTAATGCCAGCTCCTAAATTTTAATCTTTCTAGAGATGTGTTTTCACCAAATATGATGCACAGTGATTAAAATAATGAGCTGGAACAAGCCAAAGTAATAATTGCTCTTTTGCTCCCCTCCCCCAGAGTCAATCTGAATGCATCGTTAACTAGCTTGATGAACCAATCAAGAGTTGGCTAAATTCAGAGAAGAAGCAAACAAACCCTGGGAGACATCCCTACAAGAAAAAGCATAATCTGGACACTGAGCTTGGAAGGCAAGATGTATAATGAGAGCTGACTATATCTCAAAATGCATGTTAGCTTGAATGAACTTATGTAATAAACATTTATCACAGAACATATGTCACTGAGCACCTGCCAGACTTCAGGAGTGGAGCCAACACAGCTTGAATCGTATATGTATTAAAAAAAAAAAGGAAAAAAAAGGAACTTGGCGGCAGGAGGCTGGCAGACGCTTTTACTAGAAAAATCAGAGGGGATTTTGAGAAGAGCAGAAATTTCCTGAAACCTCTTTCTCCCTGTGTGGGAATTTAGCACTTGGAAAAAGTTAGAGGCTGATTAACCTGCATGTGGCCAGAGAGAGTGTGGCTAAGCTCACCGCATCAGCCCTGGCCCAGGACTCCCCACACAGGGCTGCGCTTGGGGTTGGATGGGGAGCAGGGCTAGAAAGTGCAGGGAAACTGCTGGAAAAATAGCAGGCAAAGGTCTGAACAGGGTAGAAGGTGGGTCTGTGGTCACTAAGAGGTGATGGCTTAGCTGCGCACTGGCAGGGGAGGAGGTACTGAAATCAGATGGGGAGGTTAGCACAGAAATCAAGGGGAAAGAGACAGTCCAGGGATGAGGGGAGGCTGCAGGCGGGAAGGAGGATCAGAGCAGTAGCTTTAGGTACCAGTCCTGGCACCAGGGACTAAACTGGCTTTAAGAGAGGCCCAGGCAGGGCAAGATAATGTGTCTGCCAGCAAAAGGGCAGCAGACACCTGGTCCAGACCTTGTATTCCAGTCTGTTTTAACATACTTGCAAACTGGTAGCCAAACCCAGCCCCATGGAGCTGGTCCTGAAGGAATCAGAGCAAGATTTGCCTTAGCAGCAGATATTCTCGCCTTTTTTTTTTTTTTTCCTTTTTATCCCTGCTATAGGCTCCTGGTGGCAGTTTCAACTGTGACAATTTCTGTAGAGCTCTTATAGGATGTATTATAAGCCATTGAAGATGGCAGTTAGACATTAAGGAAGAAAACTACCTGAGTTGCTGCTGAGAAGTTCACCAAAAAACTAAAGTTCTTCATAAAGTCCAAGCTAGGGCTGGAAAGGGGGAAGAAGAGAGATGCTGCTCAGCCTGTCCAAACTACACCTGAGTGACAGGACACAACATGACACAACAGCATTTACACAACTACCACTATCATTTTGCTCGAGCACCAACACCTGTTTCTGGGCATTAATCCTTGTTTTTCTCTTCAGGTGCCTTTGCTTTTCCCTGCAGCTGTAAATGAGGAACTAAGTCCTGCAAAAGATGATTCCCAGCACATTCCCTGGGCTGCTGACCCTAGGAGGAACGAATCAGCTAAGCTGGATGTGGGCTATAGCCAAGGGCTAGCAGCCCTCATCCTTCTCCCCAGAGCATCCTGGAAGGGATTCAGCCCAGTCATGTTCATTTCAATAGTAGATTGGCTCAAACCAGCTGGGGGTCAAGCCCATTAATGGGAAGATTGGAATGAAGGAAGATAAAGGAGAGAGGAGAAAGATGAGACAGTGAGCTACGAAAAGCACTGGGAAAAGTGAGGAAATTTCATACGTTTCTCTGCAGTGTTCACGCTGTCCTTCCGCAGGAGCTGCTGGCTATTAAGGGGAGCCTAAGGCTGAGCAGACTGACTCAGGCACTTCGTACATGGAAGCCACTCGTTCATCTCCTCAAATGGCTGATCTCAGCTGCTCCACAGGAAGGCATGAGTCTATCTGGAGAGAAAACCTTCACAAAGCACCTGATGGTACAATATTAATAATAAATGATTCATTGTTATTGTAACTCTCTTTGCTGCGCTGAATCCATGGACTTTCATTAGCGTGTGCCCAAGCTGGCCCTGCCACAGGTGTGCAGCACTCACCCAGGCCGCAGCTCGCATTTTGGCCTTTGGCTGATGATGGGTTTATGACCTGGAGTTAAATCATTTGGCATTTTTTTTGCCATGTCTCTGTGAAAATATGAACTATTCCCATCCATGTGACAGATCCTTCCTGAATCTCACTATGGGAATTGCTTCAGTAAAGCCCTATAGTAAAATAGAGATCTGCGTGCTGTAGTAGTTGCGTATTTCTTTCACCGCTGTTAGACATAGGCTAAGCTTATAGCAGATTTGGCCTCAATATCTTCTTAATTTTAGTTTCTAGTTTTTTTTTTTAATTCACACTTGTGGAGATAAATTACATTTTGGACAAGCTGAACATGATGGTGCAGAGAAGTATTCCTTTTTTAAATCTATTTTCTGAAAAGACAAACCCTTCACTCTCTCCTTTTCTGCTGCCAAACATCTTTGCTCTCCCTGTTTGCCCCCATTTTTGGTTGAAGAATGTCAGTTTTCAGTAGCCAAAAAATACACAAAAGCAAAACTTCCCAGGTGGGAGCTGGGTTTCCTCAGTGGAAAGCTGACGTCCTCCTGGAACGGCCCATTCAGCAGATCACGGCTTGTTTTACCATTTCTGGAACTGGGTGAGAGAAGCGCAAACCCTTGTTCTCTGCAGTGCCGCTTTCAGAAGTTTTACTCATCTGCCCGACCATAACCTACATAATGACAATTAATGAGTCAACACTTCTTTCTCTGCGTGACACAGTAGGTTAGATGCGGCTGGAAACCTGCTAAGGTGCGCAGCTACCCAGGCTAGTGACGGTGCCTACGCGGCCGCCCCCGGCTCCCGGGGCCGATGTTTCACTCCCACCGCACGGAGAGGTCTCCAGCGGGGGCGCGAGACCTCACAAGACGGAGGGGACGCGGCTTGCTTGGCGTCTGTGACAAAAACACCCGGCCTGGCGGGAAAAGCAAGAGGCATGAAAGTGAGAGGAAGTGGAAAAGATCAAGGCGGGAGCCCAAGGCGACACGCTCACCACCGGAAAACAATAAAAATAAATAGTCTCCGAAATAGCGTAACTGACATGCAAAGGAGATCACAGCAGGCCCTCAAAATATCTCTGATGGTGTGGGGGGAGCCAGGCAGGGCCTCTGCGGTGGACACTGTGCCCTGGCTGCCTCCTGCCTGCCTCAGGGCACCTGGGGGTCGTGTGGTGCTGCTGGCGGCGGCGAGTGAGTGCCACTGCCTCAGCGAGCGCTGGCTGGCCCGTCTCCGGAGACTGCGATCCCTGGGGAGCTGAAGAGGCTTCACACTGTCCCCAGGGTGCGAGTGCACCTGTGATCAGCTGCCACAGCTACTCGTGGCTCTGCCGAGGACTCTGCGCAGGCTCTGCCTTGGCGCAGACACACTTACCCAACCATTCCCCTCGCGCAAAGAAAAGCTCTTGGGTCCTGGTCCACTGGCCCCAGTGCGAACTCAGGCTGTGTCTGGTGAAATCAGCAGAGGGACCAGGTGGGAGGGAGAGGAGAGTCCATCTTGCTGGGTTTGCATTCATGGAAAGGACAACTGCTCTTCATTTACCTCCTTGAGAGTGCTAAGGTCTTAAACTACTGAGGCATTTAAGCATGCTCTGACCTTTAAGCAGAGGTAAGTCTCATGAAGTCAGCACAGTTTTGCAGTGGGTTGCTCCTGTGTTTAATACTAAGCACACACTTAAAGGCTTACTTGTGCTATGACCCAGGGAAGGAGCATGTGCCTGGACTGCTGCGAGAGCAGCAACCGAGAACAGCAATAGGTCCTAGAGGTCCATCCCACCTCTGCTGCTGCCTCACAGGTGACTCAGAGCATCGGTATGGTGGACATCACAGCTGGAGCACTGTCCTGCTATGGGTCCAGGACAATAGGTTTTCACTCAGGGCACACCAAAAAAAAAAAAAGGCAAGAGAAATCATACCAAGCATGATCTCCAGAGAAACCCTTGGGGCCAGTGTGCCCAGACTTGCAAGATGTGGTTATGGACTTGCTGCTGTTCTGGCTGATTTCGAGCTGCCTCTGCATCAGGGAGCATTGTGACTGCCACTCAAGGACAGCAAACTTTTTAAAGCCGTAATACCGTATTCCCATCTGGTTCAATGAAATGCATGAACGCCCATGGCTGTGTTATCCTTCACTCGCTGTATAGCCAAGTGCGCAATATACAGTTTTCTCAGAAGAGCATCAGGGTGAGTGAACACAGTAAGGGAATATCATTGTGTGTCTTGAAAGTGTAAAAGGTGGGGCTAAGTATTACAGATTAGTCATTTTATAGCTACTTAATGATGCTTGGTGTTTTTAATATTATCAGTTTAGTTAGCTACCTCAGCCAGGACCATAGCAACAAGATGGCAAGAAGACCACCTGCCTGGGTTATGCCAAAAGAAGGTTTATATGTTGATCACACATGGCACAGGGACATAATGCAGGGGAATATGGGGCCTGAATGAGCTGTCCTTGACCTTGGCTGGGAGCAGGGTTCTCCATCCTTGAAATCCAGACCTTTTGTATCAGACCTGGGGGGACACAGGGAAGAGACACTGAAAAGCCTCATGTGATTCTGGGCTGGTGCAGACTATGGTGGTGCGGGGCCTGTGCCTTGAGACACTTGCTGTTGCAATATTTTAGAATAAAGATTTGTATTAAAAAGTGTCTAAGTGCTAAAAGATATTTGTTGCTCAACCCTATAACTGATCTGACTCCTATCTCAGACCTCTTCAAGATCTTCTGCTGTGACTTTTCCTGTGCTTGGGCAGGGAAATTAGCACACTGAAGTCAAGGGGCTCTATGCCTGCAGGACCCATATGACAAAGCTGTCCCTCAAGTGCTGGATGATGCTGGGATCTCTTCTTGTCTTGTGATCAACTCTCTAAATGTAGCTGCGTTGCTGGAGCCCAAGTTCATAGAGCAAGAAAGAGGAGGTAAGAGAGAAAAGTCCATTTTTTTTCTTTTTTTTTTTCTTTAATAACCCAAGGAAAATCATCTGTATGAAACTTTAGGAGACTCAAACTTCAAATCTTCTTGTAAAGTGGGCTGCTCTCCTTGATGAAACTGCTGACAAAAAATGGCCAGTCTACAAGTTTGGTCCTGCAAAGATACAGATTGCATCAGTACTTTGGTACACAAAAACACTACTGGTTGTGTGATTAAATTATGGTCGCTTAGACAATGAGATGACACCAAAAGTAACTGGAAACTCTCTTCTCAGGCTCCTTGTATTGGACTTCATCCTGCAGTGAAGTAGGACTAACAAGTTTCTCAATCTGAAAGGACAACGGTGTTTTTTTGGTATTGATGGATTCACAAAGTGAGGGAGAGTTTTGCTCTTACATTGGAGGTGAGGTGCGTAACACTTAATTAAATGCCTTCATCTAGATGTAGATGTTCCTGCTTCTGGTCTCTGAGCTTGAAATTGTTAGTCATTAGCACTCAGGTAACCTCCACCACCCCCAGCCCCTCACCTGCTGCATGCACACACTTGAGAAAGATTGCTGATATCCTCTCTGAAAACTAATGAAATCACAGGGCGATATTTTGATTTCAAGGGCATCAAAGTATTGCAAAGCGGTGATGGAATCTGGAGGCCCTGATGCACCACCACAACTCAGTTCTTATCTGTAGATCTGAAAGCGCTCTGTGAAGATCAGTATCGTTCTGTTACAGTAAGAGAAAATAAGGCACAGTATGTGAAAGCCATCCACCCCTTAGGCCTGGGGTAGTGCCCAGCCTTGAACCCAGATGTCCTGACCCCAGGCTAATGTGACACTTACTGCCCACACTTCTCCCTGGAAGAGGAGATGGAATTAGCCATGGTCAGGAGATCTATGTGCGTGTGTGTGTGTGTATGCATGCATGTATTTGTCTACATGTATGCAAGTTTACTGGCAGAAGAATACCAGACACAATTACAAACAGAGGGGAAATCAATTCCATCTTCAGCTGAAACAGGAGGCCCTAATTCACCTCTCTGGAGTTTAAAGGGCAGCAGTAGACCCAGGAAAACTCTTTGTAAGAGCTGGAACATAGACCAGATTTTTTCCTGAGATTATTTCACAATATTTGTGGTTCTTGTTTACAGCACAGGAGATTAGGCAGCAAGGCCTGATCCCTCTTTGTCCTTTGTAGCAGTGGGGAGAGCTCCAAACCTGCAGATGGGGAGGGAGCCCGTTATCAGGGCTGCTGCAGTAATTCAGGAATTACTGCTCAACAGAAAATGAAAATGGACAAAACTACCTCTGTTTATTTCAAGAGAGTCTGATGGAAACTGGAAGGAGCATTAGCAAGGCTTCTCTATGTCATGCTAGCACTTTTCTGCTAAAGGACAGAAGGTGCAGGGCTCTTAGGATTACTAATAAATGTATCATATCTTTCCTCTGCCTAATAATGTCTGCATTTGTCCAAGTTTTGCTATATGAAGAATGCCAGGCCCTGATGAAGGTTATGAGAAGAAACACCTATACATGCGAAGATAACTCCAGATCTGGGGGAAGTTGCCAGCTCCTCAGAGATGCTCTAAATTGTCAGAGAAACTAAAGGGTAGCTAATCAAAACATTTTTTCTTCTTCTTCTCCTGTTCCTTTCCAGTCTGGCTAAGAAGGGCTGCCGAGTATCCCCAGCACTCCAGGCAAGCTGCCCCTGAGGAGATTGCCCCAGCAGCGCTGGGACTGGCTGGATGTTCTGTACGCCTTGGAAAGAAGAAGAGCTCAAGGAGGTGCGTAACACGAAGCCTTGCGGTCGCAGTTGCTGAGTGCCCGTGGGCATGAAGCCTCTCTCTGGATATTGCAATAACACTCTCAGGATGATTGTGCTTGTAAGAAGTGTGATATCAAAAGCTGCAAGGCTTTGCCCCTGGCAAGCTATGGGCATTGGGCTCTGGGTTTGTTTCAGAAAGCTCCTCTCCTCCTCTCTCAGAAGCGCTATGAGTGAATAAATGTGAACACACTCTTTCAGCAAGTTTGCAGACAGGGAAACTGAGGCACCAGGAAAAGGAACTGACTCACTCTATATCTATCTACCAGACAGAAATTGCTTTCAGGGGCAGAAGCCAGGAGAAAAGTCCCTGCTCTAGGTAGAGTAACCTGTTTTCTCCAGGCACTAAAACTAGGGTTTACCCTTGTAGTTTGGAAAACGTCTAAGTCCTTTGGAGCCTATGACCCCACTCCATGCCTCTCCCAATCAGCTGTGAAATTACCCTGCGTAACGAACAGGTGAATGAGATCTCCAGAGACTCTCCTAACGGCCCAGGGCTCTAGCTCAGCCTGCAGAGCACAGGAGAGTGTGTGGCTGTTTGGCCTTGGGCACACAACATTTAGTTTGTACTCCACAGTACATCCATGAGTAAATGAGTAGTAACTTCATGGGAACGGTCCCACAACTGAGCTAGGACTTACCCCCACACATCCCCTTGTTTCTCACAGCCTGTCAGAGCTGCAAAGGGTATTTGATGTCTATCACTGAGGCCAGACGTGCTGTGGTATCCTGGGCCTTGGCATACTTTTCGAAGACTGTAAAACCTTTAAAAGACTTTGGACTTGGTTGGTTTTGGCACCAGCCCAGAACTCTGCTGGTACCAAAACTGTCACTAGCATAAACAACTGACTTGTTGATCACCTGCAGACCACAGGCCTCACACCTTTCCCATATCAATTCTGCTGCTAGATAGATATCTGCACTTGAAAAGAGCAGAGCATTCAGAAATAATGTCCAAATACAAATAGGACCCTTGCCAGTAATGGAGAATCCATCAGAAGGATTTGACTGTGCCAGCGGTTAATTAGGTGCACGACAGAAGCACACCTTATATCTAATCTGCATTGGTCCAGCTTCAGATTCCAGCTGCTGGATCTTGTTTTACCTCTGTTAGCCAGACAGGCCCTGTATTATTCAATTCCTGTATCACATCACCACATCTCAGCAGGACTTCCCTGAGCCTGGGTTATCCTGAATATGTCTTTTTTTTTCTGCTCCAAAATCTTGCCTGGGTGGAATGTGAGGACTTCAGACTGTTTTTTTTTTTTTTTTTTATTTCAGATGTCTTGCCCATCCAGAGCAATACCTGGAAACCCTGGCTGCGTACACTGTGTAGGCACAGTTATCCTGGCTCGCACACATTTTCCCTGGGCTCAGACCTGCTGTGCATGTCCTGCATGTGGTTTCCAGGTGCACAGCCAGTCCCACACACCTGAGGCAAGTCAAACTCTCTGTCCGGCCTCTGCAGGGCGGATCAGGATTAAACCAAGGCTGTGCTCAGCGTTTCTCACTCCAGGGTTTGTTTTTCTGGCTTTTTATTTTCTACACCTTCCTGAATCACATTTGCCTTGAAGGATGGAAAAGAGAACCTGTCTTGGAACCTCTCTTACTGCCACAGCCCAGCACAGAGCAGCTGCAGCTGCTTGGCTCCCCTTCACTGCTGCATTCGGCTCCTACCTCCCTGCCTCCTCTCCTCGCTTCTTGCTCCTCCGCACGATGCCAGTGGGCAGCACCTGCTTTCCTGCTCTCTCTGCCTCCTTCTGGCTTCTCCCTTTGAAGCCCAGCCCTCTATCTTCCCCGAGAGCCTCTAGCCCCAGCAATCCTGTTTCCTCAGGGGACACAGGCCACTCAGCAGCGTGTGCTATGATGGATTGATTCGCTGCCACAGCCCAGCACAGAGCAGCTCAAGATCGCTCAGCGCGAGTTTCCTAGAGAGCTTTTTTCACTGGAGGCTTCCTGAATTAAGCAGGTGGTTTGTACACTTGCATGTCCACGCACGTCTGTGTGATGGAGGGGAGTCTGAATGACCAGCCCCCTGCCACTGCATCCGGTGCTGAAGGCAGCAGCGGCTGCCACTGCTGCTTTTCGATTGCTCAGTGCATCCATGCAGCAGCAAGGGCTAGAGGGATCTCGGCATTTGTGGAATGAGCATCTGGGAATGTACATCTGATCCTCAGACCACGTGGATGGAGGCCTAAAAATAATAACCAACTGCTGCTCCATTCCTCCGCAGCATCTGGGTAAGTTCGTGCAGCCATCAGCACCAAACACCATCCTGCAGCATCCCTGTGTTTCACAGCCTGGGCTTGTGCATATAAAAGGGGTCAAAGGCTGTGAGCTAATTTTCTAGAAAGGTTTCTCCTAGGGAGAGCTATGCTAAGACTTTTCCATCTGCTGCTGACTTGGCCTATTAAAAGATGCCCTCATTTTGCACTTGAATCCTTGTTTGCCCTTTGCAGAGGAGGTGACATGGGTGACCACTGTTTCAGGAAAAAGACAACAGTTTTAATCCAGGATGGCTGTGAAGACTGTCCATGTACTTACAGGGTGGAGATGATATTTTAGCAATGATGAATGCCATCCCCTGATGCACAGTTGGACAGAACATGGTTGTGGCAGATTTGCAAGCTTCCCAGTGGGAATAGCTACTGCTTTGCCAATACATTTTTGCACTTGTTTGGATCCTTGGCTTTAGCAGTGCCACTCTCTCTATTGTGGCACTCACTGTGGGCAGCAGGATCAAAGAAGATGCTTTGTTTTCAGGTTGCCTGTTCAGTAGGACTTCCCCTTCCTTCCTCCTAATCCAAAAACAGCTTCTGATTGCTGCTTTTTCCCTCTGTGAAATCAAGCTCATGGCACCCTCTTCCTCTGGGCAGAAGGTAGAGGAGTACTGCTTCAGAGATATAGACAGCAAGTAAAACCTGAGGGCTATTCTGTCTAATCTTCCTTTAATTTTTATTCTTTATTTTATTTTATTTTATTTTATTTAATTTTATTTTATTTTATTTATTTTATTTTATTTTATTTTTATGTGATATCCTGACCAGTGCTGCAGCCTCAGGGAACCACAAAATGAATGTGGTCTGAGTGGTGAGCCCTTTCCTTCATTAGGTGTGGATCACAAAAAATGGGCACATCCTGGGAGCGGCTGAACCAAGGTTGAAGAGGTTCCTCTCTCTTGGAGTTTCCTTCCAGCACCAGGAACAACAGCAGCAGTGAAGGCGTCCGGGAGCACAGCATTCCTAGAACAATTTTCTCGCAGACCCCACAGTTCCCTGGATCTAGTGCTGTAGCATTTCAGGCTGCCAGATGGGGTGACACCTCCAGGGCAGGGCTGGCCAGCTCGTGGCTTGTGGGCTGCCTGTGATTCACGGGCAGCTTAAAGCCAGTTCTTGTGCCAGGCTGGCAATACGTGGCTGGCAGGAGGTTTGTGCTGCCCTGTGGGCTACTGCATAACCCACAACTCTGGCTGGGAAAGGGAGTGAGGGAGCTGAAGATGACTTTGATGGGTCAGGTGCCCTGTCCTGCTCTGCCGAGGAGCGGGAGGAGGCCTGTGTGCTTTATCTTCTTCCAGCATCATAAACATGGTTTGGCATCTCTGGGTGACACCACTGGTATGCAAGTGAGCATAAAGGTGCCCAGGCTCCTCCATGAGCAAGTCCACAGTGCAGCTTGCTCCGTGGTGAAGAGCTGTGCAGAAACACAGGAGGGAAGGGGCACACTGCAAGGAGCGAAAGGAGCACCAAACACCAGGATTTTGCTTTCCCAAAAGGTAGGAAGATGCCTGGCCAGATTGGTGTTGCAACCACCACCAGGATGGGCCAAGACCATCACCAAAATCTGTGTGCAAAATTGGGTCTCCTGGGAAGCCAGCTGAGCACACAGGATATAAAATGCCCTGCCTGCCTGGCAACCCTGGCAGGTAACAAGCAGCTTGAGTCATACCTGGGCAAGATGTCCCCAGGCTGCGATAGACTCCCAGTTTGGGTGGGTCAAGGTACAATTGCCAGGTTCTGTGCCCCAAATTTTGAGTCAGGCCTGGATGCATCACTGGCAGAAGGCTGCGTGGGGCAGAATGACAGCTAGCAGCCTGCTGGAGACCAGTTTGGCAGAAAGATCAAGGCCTTGGGAGTGGGAAGGAAAAGGAGGGGAACTGGGAATAAGAACTGAGCTGGGGTGGGGTGTGGGAAGCGGAGCTGAAAGAAACATCCAAGAGTCTTTCTATGGCAGGCTGAGAGTTGGATTCCCCAGGAGCTGGCAGATCCGTTTAGCCTTGATCCAGCTGTTCCTGGCAGGCCATGATGCCTCTGAAGCACCCTCAGCTCTGAGCCTTGCCCTCAGCAGTACCCAGAGGTGCAAGGGAATGACAGCAACAGCCCAACTGCTGTGAAACGCTGTGGAGGAACCGTCCTATCTCCTGTGCCCCTCCTGTGCCCTGGATGAGGGGGTGACCCTTGCATTTCTACTGAACATGGTCAAAAAATGGTGCATTCCTAAATTCTCCAGCACTTTCCTTCTTATCCTTCCAGCCACCAAAAATATCCATTATTTAATTGAAAACCTAAATTGCTTTGATTCAGGAAATCTGCTGCTGCCACTCATGTTGGAAGCCGTACCCCCTTTCTGCCTGCATCTCTTCTCTGATCAGCTGCAAATCATGGACCATCAACTGCACCACTCCTAGAGGGAGAGCAAGAAATAATTACAATCCCCGGGGAATGCTGTGGCCATCTCTCCTTACTGATCACTCTTGTTTTGCAGTCGTTTGTTAAAACATCCCTAATTTGCTTTTGAAGAAACAGCAGGAGAATTTGCAGCTTCTCAGTTCCCAATCTGCGGCCAAACAGAGCATTCGCCCTTGCTTCCTAGATCCAGACCAGTGATCCTGACTTGCCAGGAACCGATGCTCTCGACTGAGCCTCTGGAGGTGGTTGAAGGGTTTTTCCAAAATGTGGCCTCCTTAAGCAACATCATGGAGCAATGCAGCTATGTTCTCCTGGATAGACTTGTCCAGGCCCTTCAGGGGCACACACCAAGATCGCTCCGTGGAAGTGAATGGTTTACGCCTGTGTTCAGGAATCACGGCAAACGGCTCTTGAACTGACCCCTGCGAGGAGCTCCACAGGAACCACGTTAAATTTTTTTACAGTTGTTTTTTATTGCCTGTAAGATGCTGTAGAAATCCAAGAGCACATATATGAATTTTTTATGTCAAATTGTAAGCAAGTTTGTTATTTTGCTGCCCAAACATTTAAGAGTGAGGTGCAAATCTTTACAAGGGCTAGTACATTCCTTAGGTTATCTATATTGGTCCTGACTGGGCCTGTAAATTCTGGAGGGACTACCAAAGTAAATAATACATTTGCCTGCACACATGTTGCTGCAAGGGAACTCCTATTTCCTGTAGCATGAAGGTCAATAGGTCAGGGACCTGCTTGCAAATCAATGGAAAATTACCTTTCAAGTGACACCTGCATTAACCTTTGACTCTTGTTGGTTTGGATGAGGTTAAGGCCACCAGTCCCTATAGGGAGAGTCCTCCATTGTGCCTATGATTTATTTGCATTATCTGTTTTCCCTGCCTGATCTTTGGAACTGCTGGAACATTTCCCACACTGAATGCAGGAGTATTTCTCTGCATGCTGGTCAGGAATGGCAGGAGATACAAGAGGCTGTGCTCTTTGCTGACAGGTGTCAGAAACAACAAGGAAAGGGTACATATTTGGAAATAATAATAATAATTAAAAAAAGGCAAGAAGAAATCACAAGGATCCCTTCTCAATGCAGAACTTTTTTTATTTTATTTTTAATCACTAATGACACCCACAGGTCATTAAATCAGAACTGGAATGAAAATTGCTGGATCCAACAGTCTCTGGACTGGTGTGAATCACTCTTCATTTTCATCAGGGGCTCATTCACACTTTGTATTTCTTTCAGCTTGCGTAAGGAAATCAAACTGGTCATTTCACTCTACTTAGTTCCCTTCCTCTCTGTCACCTCATCCATCTGCACCCTGGCCTGCAGTGCTGATTCCCCAGGACTAAAGCGGTGAGCACCTCACACGTTATCCCTTCGGAGCCTCAGCTTGCTCCTCTACCCCTAGCTGGGCCTTACTCAGCACAGGGGCATGGCCTTGTCCAAAACCTGACAAGGGCTCTCTGATGCTCGGGTGGCTACTCTCTCCACAAGTCAATTCATGTGGGACCTGGGCTTTCCCTTTTATATTCCCTGAAATATTTGAAATATATCTTCTTTTTCTGGATATTACTGAAAATCATAAGTCACACAGGGACTCATAGACACAGATCTCTTTCCATCACTTCTGATGCTGTTCTGTAGTTTATAACGCAGCTACTTCCTTTGCTTACTTCTAATTCCTTCTTTTCACTCCAGAGAAATGTTGCTCAGTTACTTTGCTGCTGGTGAACATTCTTTGGCAAAGCGCTGCTCTCTGAAGCACGTTAGGGATGTGGTAACCACTGGGCATCATATCCCGCGCAGGTCTGTAAGAGCCGAAATCACAGGCCAGCCAGAAAGCAACTAATGTGCAAAATGCCCGGGGCACTTCAGGTCACACTGCGCATTACTCAGCTGGCAGGAGGACACCATATCCTCAAGCCCACCTCACGGGCTGGCAAATAGTCCCATGGCACAGGTCTCACCTGAGCTGTTGGCAGTGCTCCCCTGCAGAAGGAGAGTCACCCTTCTGCCCGCTGGGACGCACAGTGCTCCAAAGCTGGGCTCTCTTGCTGTGTGCGTGAGTATTTTTGGCCGCTGGTTTCTGATGGCTGCTTGGGGCTTGTGGGTGCTGCTGGAAAGCAATTGACAGGAAGGACTGGAACAGGCAGAGCACAGGGCCTGGCACATTGCAGTTGGCAAACGTTCCCTGCCCCTCTGGCTTACTTCAGGCCCTAAAGCTAGCTGGTTGCATCCTCTTAGCAGACTTTAGTTCTGGACGTGGCTGCAGCTCTGCCAAGTGCAATCTCTAAGACGTTTTAATTGGAGTAGAGAACAGTAATAAAAAGACCTTTGACGGTGCTTTGCAGATCAGGCTAATGGAAGGATGGGCCGCGCTGCTGTACAGCCACCTCCCTTGAACCATCCTCATTAGAGGGAACAGACCCAAGGTCCAAATCCGACTGCCAAAAAATCCTTCTGCCCAGCCACTTTGTAGACAGTAGAAACATACTCTGACCACCTATGCTATGGTACCACAAAGCTACTTGAAGCTTCCCCTGAAGCAAATGTTGCAGTGGCATTTTGCTCTTGTCAGACCAGGGGTCCAGCAGAGTGAAGGGAGAGGAATGTGCAACTGCCATGGGAAAAGGAATCAAGAAGGAACCACCTCTTTATGCACCTAGTGCCATACCCATGCCCACCAGTTGCCAGCTGAATCACAGCATGGGGAAGATGCCTGTGCCATGTCTCGGTGGGCACGAGGAAGGTGGTTTCCCATGGGGACTGGTGATTTGCAGCCCTGCTCAAGCGCAAGCAATGGGACTGCTTTGCTACCTGGATCCTCTGGAGGTGGCGTGTATTTCTTGATCTCGACCCTCCTTCAGTTTTCAGTGTGGTGTCCTTGCTGTGCACAATCACACGACACCTGTGTTCCAGTTTGGAAGTGGCTGCAGTCACGTAGGTGTCTTGCACTGTCCCTCTGATCTGCCTGTCAAATGTCATTCGATCACCAGGAGACAAATGTCTGGAGGAAGGAGACACCTTTGCATGACAGCAATAAAATCAGCGCTGCCCCTCACTCCCAAGCAGCTGTGGTAGACCAGCTTGGCCACAAAGTCTCCTAAGGACAGGGGACATTTGCTCAGGGAGGTTAACCAGCCCCTGGAGCCTGGCAGGAGCCCCAGCGCCGGTGAGGCGGTGGGAGCTGGCGGCTCGCGAGCAGGGTGGCAGCCGCGGGCGCCGGCGTGGGAGCCCAGCGCACATCACAGCAGCTGACTGAAAGCGCTACGTCTCGCCGCCCGCTGCCCAGCGCCCGCACGGGGGGACCGCACGGGCGGCCTCGCTGTCCTGGGGGCTGCCGAGGGGAAGTGCGAGGGGGTGGCTTGGCTGGGACCTGGGTTTCGCTTCCTGCCCTGTGTGGGGAGAGATCATTAAAAATATCTGACTAAGGCAGACTTCTTTTTTCTCGGTATTAGTAAGCCCTCCCCGCTCACCGTCCCTGTCCCCTCACCAGCAGCAGCAGTGCTGGCAGAGCTATTGCACTTTCCCTTGCATGCTGGCCCGCCAGGTATACGAAGAGCCCAGGCTGCACACACCTCTCGGCCTCTCTTGCTCTCTCCAGTGCATAACCCTCACCCCAACAGGCCTGGACATTCTCCCCATGAGCGATGGGTCACAGAGTCTTACTCCTTAGCAAGCTCTGGGGAGAGCAAATCAATGTAATGGGGCTGACTGTGAAGGGCACCAGGTGGAGACCAAGCCCCAGGCTCAGCACAAGGGGATGCTCAAGGTGGGATAAAGCTTGTGTCCCAGTTTGCCAGGAACAGCTGAGTTAAACCACATACTTATATGCTCTGTGTGGCCCCACAGAGGGAGAGGTTGGTGGTCTCAGGCTTAACCTCTATTGAGTTAATTTTAAATTGATTTCATCTTGGATTAGTATGATTACCATAAAAATTACGATCATTTTTATATCTGTCTCCACAACTGTAATGTAGGGCTCTGATGGTTTTAATGGTCTTGTTGACTAATGTGCACAGTGCTCTACAAATCTATAACATGCCTTTTTTTTTGCCAGAGTAACTTTCAGCCTAGTGCATATACAGACATTGCAGCTCAGAGGAGCAGTGGTTTATAATTTAATGCATCCCCATTTATATGCATCAAGCCCTGTGGTGCAATTAGATGATCTCTTTTGCAAAGCCAGTAATTAATGCTTCTGCAGTAACCCTGTAGTTGGAAGTGGGACAGGGCACGTGAGGTGAGCCAGGTTGCACTGGGTTGAATGGCTATCAGGAGCTCATCTTCCGAAACAACAGCAGTCAAGAGCGCGGCACAGCAGGTCAGCTGGAAAGACTGTTTCTTCTTGTTTTTCCACTCCTGCCTTACTAAACCTTTTTATTGATTTCACTGCAGATGAAGAGATAAACAGTACACCTACATGCTCTCTCACAGAGGCCCATGTTTCATTCCATGTTTCCAAAATTCATACTCATCTTAATTCTTATACCAGATCTGTTTCCCTGTGCACTTTCTGTCCATCTCCTGTGCCGTTCCTCCAGTGCCCTAAAGGAGCCATGCTGACGATCAGGAAGCTGTCAGGTACTTGGTTAGATTTCACAATATGGGAGATTAACCCATGGACAAAATATCCACAGAGCACTTAAGCTCTAAATCCCATGGGTTTTGTTGCTACAAAAGGTTTGTGCTTTCACCCTTCCAGTGCAAGCAGGTGGCAAGCTGGCAGGTGATAACCTGCTCCTATTAATGTTGTGCTGCAGGTTAGTGGAAGCTCTCGTATCTCTCCATCAAAAGCTGGCCTTGGTAAGCCTGTTGCACTCTCATTTTGCAAGTTCAGACCAGATGGCCTTCAAGCAAGAGGCTTGCTTAGCTCTGCTCTGCAAAAATCACCCCTTGCACATGTTAATAAAGGCTTTGCTGCACATGGGGCTGGAGCTCAGTTCTATTGCGACCCATTCCCACAGCCGCAGTGTTTGGGATGGGTGCATGGAGCACTCTCCAAGCTGCATGCAGGGGCTGTTCTCCAGGAGGGTTGACTGTGCTGAGTGATACTGGTTCAAGCAACCACCTCCTTTGCCCAACCTATGGCTGTAAGAGGAGTCCTGGCCACCCTATCACTGCTGTCACTTCACATACAGCTGGTGAGATAGGGACAGTAGCTGGCACCCCATAGGACAGCACAGTGGAGGAGACAGCAGGAGAATTGCTTCATGACCGAAAAAGAGCTGATGAATCAAACAGGAGGTGCAGGGTCAAGTCAGCTGTGGGGAAGGAGATGCTTTTTGATAAGTTCATCCTTTTCTTCCCCATAGGAGCAACATGATCAATACCAACAATGGTGGAAGCCTGAATAGGCTGAATTATTTCCCGCACTGTCATGGCTTGCTTAGGTATTAAAAATCCCAGGACCACTTTTTGTTTTGCTTTGCTTTGTTTTTGAGTGGTGCATTTATCAACAAAGTATCCAGGTATTAGAGATAGGTGATTATTTTCAAAATCAGTTTTTGAAAGGTTGAGTTCTTTTGCAGATGATTTCTTTAAACACAGGAAAGGCCATCACTGTATGATAACACAAGTCCTTAGGAAATGTGATTATGTTTACTGTTTCCTTAAGGCAGTGGCAGCAATCCAGAGGGCTACGTGCATATGGAGTGCTTTGGGTCGGCTAAAGAGAAAGAAGGAGGGAACATAAGGGTTTAGGGATGAAGTGCTTTTCTTTGGATAATTAATATTCCTGTTGAATACAAGAAGAAAGCAGCAACACGGTAGCCTTGTGATAGGAGGGAGAGGGCTTGCGCAGGATGGCGGGGATTGCTGTTGCCTGCTGCAAGGTCTGACAGCTGATGCGATCCTGCCCCAGACGGACAACCTGTGCTGGCCAGTGCAGCTCCTCCGTGTGCCGGTGAAGGGCAGCTCTCCATCAACACCCACTCTCACTTTGCAGGCCACGTTGAACATGATGGTCGCCAAGCAGGGACCCCGTGATCACGTGGGGTGAGGCTGGGATGGGTACCCTCCTCCCAAGCTGCCCTAAATCTCTGATGCTGATGAAGGGCGGTTGAAGACTGCTCTGAACTGAAAAACTGGACTGTGACAGGGATTGAGCAAGCCCTTGGTAGCAGGACCACGGTAGTCCATAGAGAGGGTGCTGAAACCTCCACGGCAGTGTCCATGTCCTGCGTGTCCTGCGCCATCCCCACCACCAGCTGTCCTGGGGTGGGGAAAACCAAGTGAGTGTGTGTGTGTTTAACTCTACTTGAGTGTAGGACAAAGCATGTCAATAGATGTAAAGATTACGCAGTGTCTGTGAGGATGGAGGCTGGGAAAGGAAAAATTACTTAGCCACAAAACAGAGCTCCTTTACGTGTTTTTCTCATAAAGCAATGTGAGGATGTTTCTGCTAAAGCAGCCTCCTTTCACAGCAGCTGCATTATGAAGTGACTTTTTTTTTAACAAATCCATCTGCCTGCTTTTTAATAAGCAGGGCTTTCCACCATTGTATATGTGTGAGGTCTGACCTTTTCATAGGAAAAAACATTCATAACCAAAAACTATAAATAGAAACCTTCAGACTGGAGCAGATAAAGATGTAGGTTATATGACTTTTTCTTTTCTTTCTTTCTTTTTTTTTTTTTGAAAGCATAATGTGGGAGGAAAAGGAGCAAGCTCTTTTTAAAAGTCATGAAGTTCTGTTATTGCCTTAAGCCTTCTTAATATTTACTGAAACACTTAAAGAAAGGCTTAAAATAGTAGAGCTTAACAAGACAAACATCTGCATCTACACAGGTACTTTTACAAATGAAATGAAAAAGATTAGATATATGTTTAGTTGAGGAAAAAGGGTATTTCCCCCAACAGTGAAACACAAAGTTTATACAAGGTGGGTATTTCTAGGATAAGATGAGTTTTATATTTTGTTCATATTCTGGTTCTCCAGGCTCTCATAAATGCAAGTAACTTTGCTCATGAGAATAGACTTTGCCTTCAAAGGGACTACTCATGTGAGAAAAGCTGATCATTCAGTGTTTCCACTGCACACCATATTTGGTCTTGTACTTTAAGCCCCAGATGCTAGAGGCAGGTGATTACATGAGAATCTCAGTTTTCTTTTCTTTCTTTTTTCTTTTTTTTCTTTTTTTCATTTTTTTTCTCTTTTTTAAGAGCTAAAAAAGAAATTTTCTTGCTTTGCTATTGAAAAGAAAGCATGAAAACACATCCTCCATGAAGATTCAGAATCAGAAGGTAAATAATATGAAATGGATTGTCAAGCTAAATCTGCTAATCACACACATTTCTCAATAGTTAGCAACATTTGTTAAACTTAAGATAAAGTCTTAAGAAGGGGAGTAGGAAATGATCAGCGCATTTGTAGTTTATTTGAGCCATGTCAGCAAATCACTGTTGCCACATACAAAGACTCTTGATGGATCCCTGTTCACAAAAACTCTGAAGAACTTGCTTAGTAAACACTCAAAAAGTCAAAATAAATCAAGAGAATGACGTAAGCATGCTTTTAACTGTTCTGCTGTGTCCTGCACCTTAGATTCAAGGATATGCATATCTTTTCTGATATTTAAGGCAACACAGAAGATAAATCAACTTGCTTGGTGCTATCAGCATGGAAATAAAGTTTAGCTGTTAGCTGCAGCAACTGAAGTGTGAAGTTCTAATACAATACTTGGAGTCTTTATGTTGCTTTTTGATATACTTGGGAAGCATAAGAAACAATTACTCTGATCCATATTTCATCAGCTATGGCAGGCTGAGTATCATTTATGGTACTTCGTAGCTGATCAGGTGCTGGCTTTGGCTTCCTTTGGAGAGATATCCTTTTGCTGTCGCTGTTGGCGCCAGGCTCCTTTTCTTCTAGGATCTGGTGTCTCACCATCGCTGCTCCATCAAGCAGCCACACAACCACACAGCACAGTGGCAGCCTCCCCTTGGCTTGACTACAATGACATCACCCAAGGGAGGAACAGAGAGCTGGACCAAATGACAGGATTTGTCCAGCAGCCTCAACAAGGAACCCTCTCTCTCTTTTGTACAAACAAGGCATTTTAGGCTGAGATTGTGTCACCACTTCCTTGATACGTATAAATATTTTTCTCATATATAGGAAATGGGAAACTATGTAAAGATCATAGAAATGAGAGAGGGGTAGTGATTTCTACAGAGCTGCCTGCTTGTGTAACCGTCACTCTGTGTGCCCACAGATGCATGTGCACTTGCTACACATAAAGTTGGCTTTACAACTTGGTTTCTCCCAGATTATGGTCCATTAACCAAAAACCACTAGATTGAAATGTTTGAAATGATTTTCAGAAGTTGCAATTGTTGCAGAGACATCAGACCCCAAAGTGCCACAAGTGAAACACAAACACATAGGACAGCTGATAAAGATATTATGAATTCTGTGTGGGTGGTTTGAAGAGCAGGGAATGCCACCATCCACGTACAGAGAAATGTGGCATGCATGGTGCCCACCACCTGCTTTCAGTTCTCCCCATCCATGGCTGGGTGCCAGAAGGGAAGAAGTGGCTGCCCTGGGGAGAGTCTGAACTCTGCAATGATGCACATCTTAAGAACAAATGCATATTCCTTGAAGTGGTCATTAAGGTGAAATCTGGTCCCATGGAAGTTACTGGCAAGTCTCCCAGGGACTTTGGTTTGGTCTGAATTCTTCTTAGCTTTGAGTGTAGTCCAGGAGCTGCCTAAACCTAAGCCTGGCCTTCTGCCCGCCCACTGAGTTTCCTTCTTCGGTGATGGAACTGGGCCCGACTTGTATCCAACCAATAAAACAAAGAGAATTAAATGATGCAAGGGTGTTTTTGAGTCGTGATTTTCATCAGTGTTTCCTTTTCACTGAGCTCCAAGTCTAGTTTGAGTGCATCTTACTATTTTAGTCTTCAAGAAAAGACTACACAGAAAACTGGTTTTGAATCATATGCTTTACATGTATCAAAGATTTTTCTAAAAAATGAGCCGTTCTTCTCTTTTTCACTCCCACAATAGCAAGTCTGCAGGGAGGCATTAGAAGTTTCAGTACTCTCATCTTGTCTCAGAACATTTAAGGTGGCCAAATCAGGTTGTAATAATAATAATAATACCAATGATAATAATAATAATAATAATAAACCTTGAAATCATTCATCACAACTGATTTAGTGGAGGGATTTTGCCACACATGGGAGGGATAAATCATCCAGAAATAGGTCACTGTTTTCTGAAATCTACCTAAGGTTCAGGATTATTTGCCAAGTAATTTATACCAAACAAATCTCTCTCATTGTTAGTAGATGGCACTTTTATTTTGAGTAGCTTTGACTGAGTAGCACCACGGTTCACTTGGTAACTAGCTGTTTCTTGATTGGGAATTGAAGCAGATGCTTAACTTTAACCATATGCTGGAGCTCTTCTAATTGAAGACAGACGTAAGCACACCTTTGGGATAAGGGAAGACAGGAAGGACGGAGTTTTTGGTGACAAGCCCATGTGCTAGTAGCATATGGATAGTAGCACCAGGAACACTGTGGCAAGGAGCAAGAGCCAACCTTCCTTCTTCCTTCCTTCCTTCCTTCCTTCCTTCCTTCCTTCCTTCCTTCCTTCCTTCCTTCCTTCCTTCCTTCCTTCCTTCCTTCCTTCCTTCCTTCCTTCCTTCCTTCCTTCCTT
>VWPW01030076.1:872858-931583 GCA_013389825.1 Crypturellus undulatus
TTTTCCCTCTTTCTTCCCTTCTTCCTCCCGTCCCTCCTTCCCTTCCTCCTTCCTTCCTTCCTTCCTTCCTTCCTTCCTTCCTTCCTTCCTTCCTTCCTTTCTTTCTTTCTTTCTTTCTTTCTTTCTTTCTTTCTTTCTTTCTTTCTTTCTTTCTTTCTTTCTTTCTTTCTTTCTTTCTTTCTTTCTTTCCTTCCCCTGGCACCTTCTAGGGACCTGCACTGCATAGGGGTCAGCCCGCATCTCTGGGCCTACCAACATTTGGTGCCCAGTGCGCATTGCCCTGAGCTGGAGTGTAGAATGAACCTGATTGTGAACAGACTCTGGATCATGGTTTTATGACAGACAGACAGAAAAAATATGTCTCTGTATTCACACATAGGGGATCTCCAGCATGGTGTGGCTGAACACAGCCCACTCTTCAGCTCTGTCCTACAAGGCAGAGATAAGCAAATTCACAGCTGTCTCTGATAGTGTGAGTTATACAGAGCTCAGCTAGATTTAGGCCTTTTAAAGCAAAGAGACAATATTCCTTGTCTCAGGGTGGGTTCAGTTTAAATCAGGGAGAGAGAAAATCCAACTCGGAGCTGAAACAAATATCAGATGAGACATCCTTGTGAATAGGAAATAAAGATTCAACAGAACTGCCCTTTTTAAGAGTTTTGCAGCCGTGCAAGTGTTTTTTTCAAGTGACTGAGATAAATCTACATGTAACAACCTACTTTTGCCTAGATGATTACTTGGCGCTTCCAGAGATTGAGTTGGTGGTAGAGATTATAAGACCCCTTTTACGGTGAGCCTCTGAGACAGTAGACTCACAAGACTCAAGATAGACTCACAGCCCAGTGAAATCAATTGGAAACTTTCCAAAACATGTGTCAAATAACATGAAATTGCAGTAAATGGAATGTAAGAGAGGTTGGTCAAGGTTACTAAAACTCAGAACTTTGACAAATTTGAATCATTTGGCCTACTACTATCTTTTGAACCTGTACCACAGTGCAGAACAGTTTTTAGGAAGGTTTTTAGGCTTGCTGGCTGGAAGAGAGGATCTCATCACCGCATTCGTTATAAGACTGTCTGTAGGAAAGCAGCAAAATTACCTAGTGTATATGAATTGTAAGGCTATAAAGGTATTTATATATGTGTAACTTACTTCTTTGTGAAAAGGATAGATCATACCTGAATAAAGCCCCCACTACATCCACTCTAGCGAACCGTCCTGTCTGCCTATCATTCTAATGCTTACTCTGTCACTTTAACTGTAGTAATTAAAAAAAAAAACACACACTCTTGACCAACTCAAGAGTAAAAAAAACTATGTACAGTCCCAGGCTTTTCTGCTTTCTGTGTTTCTGGCAGCACAAAAGTCATTTAAATTGGTTGTAAATAAATTTCTGTTTGCATTAAAACCCTTTGCACAGCAAGAGTAATATAAAAGAGCTTTAGGTTAGCTCAGAATTAACCTGAATAAATTCAGAAAGCCATAGTCCTTTACATAGCACATAATCATTTCCAAAGCATCTGCCATAAAACAGGGTGATTGAAACAGATTTCCTAGTGGATAATTTCCTGCCTGTTCCTAACACTTTCATCTCGGGAAACTAAAGGCCTGATCCAAAACTCATGGTTGCGAGTGTGAAAACCCCATTGATCTCAGTGGATTTTGATTCAGCACTGAAAGATATGAGAATAAATAGAGGGATTTGCCTGGGGCAGCACCTTCACTGCTCTGCAGAGCAGGTTGGCCTGGCGAGGTGTCCTCTGCAGGCCCTTCCTGTGGGGATCCTCCTGTGGCCTCCGTTGCTGTCTGATACCCTCAGAAACGCAACCAACAGAGAGACACGGGCTGGGGTTGTGCAGATGGACTGCAACACGGAGAAGTGGATCAAGTTGAGATCTGGAAAGCAGATCCCAGTATGAAATGTTTGAGGAATATGGGAGCTGTTCACCGATCATGCAACCTGATGAGAAATCACATGCTCAGGTGGAGCTTCCCAATGTTTCCCACTGCCCTCCCCTGTTTCACCTCAGCAAATGACTGCGGGATTGATATCTATTCAGTAAGAAAGATAAAGGCGTGTGATAAATGTCTAGGGAATCTTCATGCCTGATTTGGTGAAAAAAAACCTCTCCCACATTGCAGAACAGGTACCTTCAAGCCCACGGGAGACAAACCAGCTGATTTAGTGGGTGAAAAGCTGGGGTTAACTGAGGAAGCTATTGCTGATTTGAGTTAAGAACGAGATCTTCAGTGAAATGAATTGATGGTTTCAGTTCCGGATCTGGTGGGCAAATTAAAAAGAAAAAAAGAAAAAAGAAAAAGGGCTTTGTAATTCAATGCTCGCTTTCAGGAAGCCGCACACAACTGAAGTCGAGCATGGAGACTGACTCATCTCTTGCTCTTCGATACGAGCTCTGTGCCCCCTGAGGCAGGAGCAGCAGTGGGACACACTGCGGCTGGCACTGGCACTGGTCGCCTGTCCCTGCTCTCGGGAAGGGAGCAGCACCGGAGAAGAAAGTGTGTTGGAAAGCAAACCTGCACCTCCACGAGTTCCCATTCGTCCTGAGACCGTCCAAAATAATTCAGATACAAACACCAAGTCTTGCTGGACTTTTTCATTCAAGTATAGCATGTAAATACATTTTAATTAACACTTCCAGTGACCAGATGTGGGGTAGTATAATTTAATGCACGGCTTAAAAAAGTCAGATTCATGAGAGCTTGTAAGCAAAAATCACTCTTACATTTGCTACTCATACCAGCATGCATTTCTCTGTTCCCATCTGAGGAACTGTAAGGAGCTTTCAAAGGATTTTTGGAAAAAAAATACTTCTATGAAATAAGTAAGAAATCTCCTCCTGTATTAAAAAGGGAGAAGGAGACAGTGGAAAAAATGTGTGAACTCAGGAACCTGGTGGCAGAGCAGCAGGGAGCAGACAGGAGCTTGGGGCTGCCAGGAACACGGCCTTCCTGTGAACGCAGTCAACAGGACGAGTAGCAGGAACAATGAGCTAAGCTCAGCACTGGAAACAAACACCTTTTTTTAGGCACATTGCACTAAACTGCTGCTACTTTTATCATACCATTCATTCAGGAAGAAAGCAGTGCAACAAAACAAGGTGTGCGCACAAATCCATTTGCTGCGTCTGAGCCAGCGCAAATGAGTGTCCGGCAAATTAGTTGCCAAATTATTTCGATTAACTGTTTGGGCCCACGGTGCTCAGCAAGTGTTCTTATATCATTTTGGGTCTTTGTAACTGGATGCAGCTGGGTGGATCCTTAGGGGATACGTCACTATGTGGCCTGTTCCATGGAGGAACTGAGGACCGCAGCCGGATGCTAAGCTCTTGAGAGAGCCCAAGCCAATGTTTCCGCTGTTCAAGCCTTCCATGAAGACTCCTGAGCTGTTTTGCAGACAAACACATACGCACGTGTACGCGAAACCCCCTGGCAAAAACAAAGGCTGTTTTGCATGCCAAGTGTGTCAGTTGCATTTCTTTTCACGACTGATTTCATTCTCAGGTCACAAATGCAAAAAAAAGAAAAAAAAAAGTGAGTTTAAATTTAGGATATTATTTTTGCATTCTGGTATAGTTGAAACCCAACAGTTCAAACCTCAAAAAATGCCTCTCCACCTTTGCTTTATGTGCAATCTCATTTTGTTTTTTGTTTTTAGAGCCTACTTCAAAGTGCAAATGCATTTCAGGTAAGAAATGACAGTTTCAGAATAAGTTTTCCTTGTAGCACAAATTACTTTACTAATGAAATCAGGAGAAAAAATCAAAACAGTTTGATATCCATCTACCTGATACCAAATACCTCTATTTCTATAGTGTAATTAGAGGCCTGATTCTGCTCCCAGTGAAATCAGGGGTGAAAGTCCTGCTGACTTGGATGGGAATGAGGCCAGTACTTAACTCTTGCTTGTGACCATTCTCCGAACCTGGTCTGGGATGCATTGATTCCTTCGGTGTGGCGCGTAATAAGGAACGTGCCTGTGGGCACAGCAGAAAACAATGGGGTCCGGTTCACAAGAACACGAGGCACCTTCCTTCGGCACACAGAGCAGTTTCTATAGTTTCCACATTTCCTTCCTGCTACTGCCAATCATGCACAAGAGAAAACAATGAAGAAACACTAGCCTCCTATGGAATAAAGTAATAGGAACCCAAGAATGAGACTGATGCTAAAAAGAAAAGAATTGTCACGTCCGAGGCTGACTGTATTGACTGTCCAGAGTGCCAGAAAAATCAGCTTAGCCTGAGGGACTTGGATCTATACTTGCATTTACCTCTTCACCTCCGACCTCAAGAGCAAGCTTCCCTTTTGCTTTGGAAGTCTTGAGTGGGATGATGGTGCAGATGTTGGTCGCCTTCCTCCCTACTACTGAACCAGTTATCTCACTGTGGCCCCACGTTTGACTCCAGAGCCGCTGGTGCTCCGTGTTCCCCTCAGGCCTCCTGAAAGCTCGGGAGGGGTATGGTAGGGAAACGAGATGCCCACTTGGCTTGGCAGCAAAGCAGAGCAAACTGCACTTGAACCTGGAAATTTACAGGAATGCAGAGCAGCCGTGTTGCTAAGCCAGCTGCAAACCTGCTTTGCTCGGGGCTCTTCCCTTTGTAGAGTTGATGGAATGAGGCACGTGTTGCCAAGTAGGACATCAGTACTACAAACAAATGGAAAGTCCTTATCCCACCAGCAATCTAGACATGGTAACGGGCAGGCAACTAGTGTAACAAGAATGCACAGATCCTTCCTACTTGCAGAAAGGAGAGGCGCTAGGACACAAGTTATAATTAGAGCCACCCACACCAATTTTGGGGAAGCTTCAGCACATGGATGAGGATCTTATTGGAAGCACTGCCAATTCACCATCTGCTTGGAATGGGCCAGTCCAGAAACGCAGTTGCAAACACTCACAAACACGTGTCCTGCTTGTCTGGAGCTTAACCATGCCTTAACCCACCTTGGTGCCTGCAGGGGAAAGAGAACAACAATGGGAATTCCTGTAAGACCTTATCCTGGTGTCCTGCTCAATTAAACCATTTGCTTCTGCTGTGGAGAGAGGCTCACGCTGGAGCACTTACTCCTCTCTTTCTGTTGGATTATAAAATGTCAGAGGTTCATCCAAACTGGCTCTCCCCAGCACAGTTTCCTGCAGCTGGGAAAACACGATGTCTGCCAAGGCCCATGTGCCCCCAGGACACACCATGTTTCGCGGTGCAGCTGCCCCTTCCGTCTGTGGGCACGCACAGCCATTCCCTTGCAAAAAGCGGCCCACGAGCACAGCGCCAGCCCAAACCCAGTCACCCCGGAGCTGTCCGCATGGCTCGGCCTGGCCGCTGAGCCCTGGCCCATGCTCTGCTCGCACTTTGGCCCACACTGTTCCCGCTCAGCACCCCAGCAGGAGCAGAGCCAGCTGGAGGAGGCTCCACGGCCTTGCGCCCTGCCAGACTGTCTCCCGGTGCGAGTCATGAGCACCTCCTCGGCCTTGGTGTGATTGCACGTGTACGAGCCCTCAGCCAGCACTGCTGGGTCCAGCGATTCACCATCACCGGGCAGGATGTCTCTTGGACACCCTCTTGTCTGGCACCCTCAAAAGCAACACAGGGAACACATGGTGCAGACTGAAAGACACCAAGGTGATGTCGGAAAACACCCTTTCAGGAAAGTTAATCTCATGAAAATACGGCCCACGCAGGGGAAATTGGTCCCTAGTATAGGCAATTCTTCTCAGATTGTTAAAAATCTTATTGCAATTCTCATAAACAACTTAATATTTGATGTTTTCCTCCAGGCCTCAGCTCCCGGCATCCTGGGCCTAGCTATGAGATCTCCAGCTTTGCTTTTACACACGTGGATTTCTGAGAGTCCCTACTCGGAGAAAAAAAGGCTGATAAATGTGAACTCAGCACTATCAGGCAAAGCAATTCCAATCTTTTTTTTTCTACCACAGTGATTTTTTTTTAAGAGGGATTTAGGAGCCTAACTCAGGAGTTTTGGGCACTGTTCACTCCAGGGAGAGCAATCATAAACCCATTACTGCAACGCAGCCACTTCGGGAAGTGCTGTGATAACTGTTCTGTGCTCGCAACCGCACTTCACACGGCACAGCAAGAATATTCTTGCGGTTGAGGACGCAGCAAGAATTTTCTTCCAGGTAGACGGAACACGATGATGCAGGTTGTGAATGGTAATGCCTCTGCAGGGGGGTGGAGACCGGGGAAAGGGGGCGTCAGTGCATTTTGTAAATGCTTTGAACTGTGTTTGTGTGTTTCTGACATGAACCTTAGAGAAAATACCTGAAAACTGGTTTTGCTTTTCCTAAAGCATTGGCTCTTTCAGGCAGTGTCTTTGCCAAGAGTCATTAATCACTTCTTCTTTATTAACAAGGGCGGGGGAACAGTGACCTCAAACAACCGAGGAAAACAACTAGAACTTGCATTCATTTTGAAGGTACCGCTTTTTAAAATCTCTTCTAGCCAGCACGTGCTGTTGACACAAACTTCAAGGGCACTTGGTCTCTGCAGCATTTTGGAACTTCTGAATGGGACAGAGCCTGGACTTGACCTGAGTGTGTGTGTTTGACCTAGCTACATCTCCTGGAGTAAGAGGGGAGAATATTTTTGAAAGGTTGCTTTGCTTTTCTACCACTTCAAACAGTACTATGCGAGGACAGGTAAAACTCACTGACTCTTCACTTCTAAAGCCACAAAAATCACACACTTATGGCTTCAGTGATATGTGTGTTTTAAGTCACAAGGGAGTATCACGTTTACCCTGTGTGCAGGCCTGAGACCTCTAGATCCAAATCATTCTAGCCACGCACATTCACTATAAACTCTCCAGCCTTACTACTAGCTCCATAGGACACTGTGCACTGCATCCCTTGGTAAACTGATAATTTTCTCATCTAAAAATTCAGAATCATCTGAACAAGCAGCTGCGCTGGATGGAAGAAGAGAGGTGACAAAACCAAAATACTCTCATCGGTATCAGGCCTGAGGGATGAGGCATTATGTGACGGTGCAGCACTGGGACTATCCCTTCTCTTCAAAAGTTGTGCTGTAGGACTTAGAATGAAAACACTTGCTGCCTGAAGAAGCAGACATGTGGAAGAGGCAGGTGGGCTGGCCAAGGTGGTGCTGAGGGCAGGTGGAGCGCAGTAGACCAAGGCATTGGCGGCCTTGGCCTTGCCATCCAGAGAAAGAAAAAACAAGGCCCTCTTCTGCTGTACCTGTGTGAGCTGGCAGCGAAATCTCTGCCACGGGGTACAAGCAGGATGTTGCAAAAGGCCCAAGACCTGTTGCACAAGCTGGGTGGACCCCAGGCTAGCCGAGCAGCAGGGGCTGTGAGTCAGGAGGGAGCCCAGGGAATCCTGCATGGGGATGGCAGGAGGGTCTGCGCTGGGGCTGTGCTGGGCGAGGGGGCTGCATGGCCGCTCCTGCTGCCTGGCTGCTGCATATGCCGTGGGGACTGGCACTATAGAGGTGAGTACAGCCTCCCGTCCCTGCTTTCTCCCTCCATATGTGCACGCTTGTTCCTCATTCTCCAATCTGAGCTCACCTGCGAGCTGGGGTACCAGAATCAATAAGAGAGCAGGGACTTTTGAGGGGATTTCTGGAGTCCGCCTCGGGAAGCTTTCACTGCAAGGCAGGCTCCCGCTGGCAGCGCAGGGCACGGGCAGGCTCCCACCTTGGGCAGGATGCTAATGGGTGCATCGCGGGAGGCAGACTGCGAACACAAACCCTGGAAGGCTGTTGCCACTGATAACACCCATCTGCTGTGGCATCATGTCCGTTGACATAACCTTAATTAATGATATTACCAAGCTAATGAGGAGATAAAACACCGATCCCAAAACCTGTTAAGAAATTGTCTTAAATACCAGTCACTAATCACTATGGAGAAACAGATAGTGGGCCAAAACGCACACCTGGAGTAGAGGTGTGGCGCCCGTGTTTTTTGGTGAAGTTGCATTTGTTTACTCCGGGACTGACTATGAACCATCCTGATTAACACATGGCGGGTATGCGCTGGGAGGGAAGTTGTAAACAGACCCAGCCTTATGTAATGGCATGGGTCTTGTGCAAGCTCTGTCATCCAGATGGCAGCAGGATCGATGCCTGTGAAGATGAACATGGTGCCAGGCTTGGATGCAGGAGCACGTGGGAGTGCACCAACCCCAGGCTCGCCCTTCCCAGACCCTCAGCTGACATGGAGGGGAGCTACGGCTGCATCTGAGCTCGAGGATGCTTCACAGAGAGATGTTGATCTCTGGGATTTTAGTGGATGTCACTAGCCACCCTTCCTTGGTGACTAAGAGCTTTCTCAGATGCTTATTTGGAAAAGAGTTTCCAGGCGCAACTAGAAGCCTTCCCTCCACCACTGAGGTGCTGTGGATGCAACTTGTAAACTGGGGAAGAGACCCGTTTCACTGCGCTGACTTGGTTCTTTGGCTGTTACTTTATTTCCTTGCTGTTGTTATTCGGATCCAACGAAATTAAAAAGCCATGAGTAGCCCATTTGGATCGGAGCGCGCGAGTTCCTGCCCTGCAGAGCTTTCAGCAGAGATTAGATGTTACATGCCGCTGCGTGGGGGGGATGCGCCATGGGGCACAGCAGGAACAAATGCAGGTGGGGCGAGACGGGAGGCAAGAGCTGGGGCGCGTGCATGAAGCTGCCTGCTGCTCATCACGCTACTGTTTGCACTGGTATCTCCGAAAACACTTGCCATCTTCCCCCTCCACAGAAAGACTGGCACTCAATAGCCCTGCGGGACAAGGCAGTCGCTTCTTCCTCACGTTACATGTTTCAGCCTTGCCCTGAGCGGCCCCGAAGCTCATCCAGCCTAAGCCTAAGTCACTATCCTAAGCCTCATCCATTCCGGGTGCCCAGGAACACTAGCTGGAGGACCCTTAACAATAATCCTCGAAGCCACCGGGCAGGTAGATACACCTTAAGCCTGCTGGTATACAAGCAAATGGGAAAGGATTCCAAACATTTCCAGGCTCATGTGACACAACACAGACACCAGGAGCAGACAAGCCTGGCATGCTGCTCATGCTGCCAACCCTTCTCACCTATTTCAACAACTTTGCTGCAGCCCTGGACTATGTTTCTATTCAGCCAGATTATTTCCTGTTTGACAAAAAAAAAAGGTGTGTGTTTCCTGAGCAATCACAAGACATGCGTTTATCAGAAAAAAAAAAAAGGAACTATCTTCTCCTTACATCTCTATTATTCCTATTGTTCAGGTATGCCCCAGGTACTTTCCCAGAGTTGTTGCCTTCTGTTTTGAACTTTGTCATCCGGGAATAACAAGTATCTGGGAATAAGATGCTGTACTTCTTTTGTGGTGCTCCTCACCAGATTGGAATTTTTTATTGCTCCTCAGAGATAGTTCCTGCTCGATTCACAGTGATAGCTCAGAGAAGAGGGGGATGGGGAAGAGTGATGCCATCAGCTTGATCGCTCCTACCCTCCAGCTTGGGGACAGGCTAATCCTGTGTGTGAACAGCACATCCTGGGAGATGAGCTGAAAATGTTCTTACGACACTCACATGCCAGGTGATATCCACAGGATCCAAACTCCTTCACCACAGGGAAGAAACTCACTTGGTTAATTTTGCACTGAGGTCTCTCTGCAATAGAAGAGTCTAGGTATTTTAAATAAATATTTCCTTTGTTCATGTCCAAGGAAAGAAAAGGGGATCTCCATTCATCAACCTCAACCCAACTCAATCTAGAGCTCAGGGCAGTAGGAGCCTGGTGCAGAAGCAGATGCAGAATGAAGCTTTGAGGGTTGGACCCATCTCTAGAAGTTGATTCTGATCATTTCCTGATTCAGAGCCTTGTACTTTGACCACAAACCCACCAAATCCTTTCCTGTTTGGTTTGCATTTCTGGCATCTTAATTAAACAGCAGTCAATAAATGCTTACAAGTTTGAGAAGAAGCTGCTAATTTAAAGTGCTGCATTATCAGGTCCACAGGAAAGGAAAATTAACAGGAATGAGAGCCAAAAGAGAAAGCCAGGGTGTTTAAATGCTGAGAGATAGCGGCTTATGAAACATTTCTCCAACCTTTATTGTACAAATTTCAGAATGCAAATACTAGCAAACCAAAAGCTGTAACAAGTTGTTAGTTCAGATGGGTCACTCCAAAATGAGCTGCTCCCATTTTTTTTTTTCTCCCACTGTTCTGGTAGTTTTGTGAAACTTGGTATGTGTGTGTGTGTGTGTGTGTGTGTGTGTGTGTGTGTGTGTGTCCTTTAGCCTAGAAAGCAATCCAGACACAGCTCTCACTACGTTATGTAACCATAGGTAACGAGAGTTGACTGATACATTGGTATCACTGTGGGGAGGATCTTGTGGGACACCAAGAAGTGAACAAATACTGTGTATGTGCATGGTTTCTTCTTTAAAAATAAGCTCAGCAGCCTTTTTTTTTTTAGACACAGCGGCTAAAAANTTTTTTTTTCTCCCACTGCTCTGGTAGTTTTGTGAAACTTGGTATGTGTGTGTGTGTGTGTGTGTGTATGTGTGTGTCCTTTAGCCTAGAAAGCAATCCAGACACAGCTCTCACTACGTTATGTAACCATAGGTAACGAGAGTTGACTGATACATTGGTATCACTGTGGGGAGGATCTTGTGGGACACCAAGAAGTGAACAAATACTGTGTATGTGCATGGTTTCTTCTTTAAAAATAAGCTCAGCAGCCTTTTTTTTTTTAGACACAGCGGCTAAAAATGACCTTTCAAAAATAAATCAAGCCCAAGGCTGAGTTTGAAAGCACTTAGCAAGGGGTAAAATTGGTTGAAAAAAGAAAGAAGAAAAATTCTCATGCTATTCCTAGCACTGACTCCCCCACATCTTCATGTAAATGGCAGCTGCATCACACTAGAGCATTTCCACCAGTTTCAGTCCAAAACTGGGGCCACCCAGTCAGGGCAGGCAACAGGAGAGGACTCAGTCCACCCTGAGACCTTTCCAAAAGGCTCTTACCTTCTAAAGGCAGAGAACAGTCCCTTATAGACTGCTCCTGGCAAGGTACAGTCTCCCCCAATCAAAGCCAAGACAAAAATTTAAAGTAAAAAAGCAAAATCAAACTACACGTAAATGCCACTTGTGTACAACAAGATGGAAAAGCTATTGGGTGATTAAGGTGAGAGGAGTTAAGAGCTGGAGCTATTATTTGTGGCAGTCATTTGGGCTTTTTAAATAAAAGCCAAGCCATTTCAAACAAATATAATTATGTTTTTTAGAGGAGACTCAAACTTTGGCTGAGAAAAGTGACCATGTGGATGTGATAGATTTTGACAAGGTGTTTGACTCAGCGCATTCTCATAACAAATATGAATACACGATCTCAATAGCATGCACTTTACATGGCTTAAGAACCAAGGAGACTGAAGATCTTCCAAATGAGCAGTCCATGGGGAGTCACTCAGAACATGTCCCCAGAGGACAGCCCCAGGGACTAGTATGACAGCCAACAATTTTCTTTTTTTTTTATCAATGGTCTGGAAGATGATCTATAGTGACTACTGCCAAAACCTGCAAATGACACTGGGCAGGTGGAGCGCTGGTTGATGAAGAGGCCAGGCCAGTCATGTGGAAAGATCTGGATCACTGGGTAAACTGGGCTCATTCAAACCGAGTTTGTGTGCTCGGGCAGTCAAGTGCAGAGTGTTGCATGGAGAAGCTGGCCAGGCAGCCGTCCTGCGTAGAAGGAGAACTTGTATCCTTGAAAGCAGGGCATGCAAGACAGAAACCAGGGCTAGAGGGGACAAGCAGCACAAACTGAGCTTCTGGTGTAATACTGCAGCTAAAGGGCCTCCTAGGAGCTCCATGACTGTGGTATCATGGGCCAATTTTGCTTGTATAGGCCATTAAAAACACAAATATTTTCCCCATTGTTGAACTCTACATTTTAAAAGCAAAGTGGGAGAACTGAAGGGTTCAACCTACTAAATTTACCCCAACAAAAATTGAGAGATGATTTTATAATAGTGTGTAACGGCCTTCAGGAAAAAAGGATAATGTAAAAAGGTCTTTAATCTTAGGAAGAGACCATAAAAAGTACTCAACAGGAGCAATTTCAATTAAGAAAGGAGCACACATTTTAACTGCAAAGGTGCTTGGTCTTTGGGATGAAGTCCAAGGGAAGGAGTGGATTCACATTTCCTGATGCCATCAGATCCAACCTGGCTACCCTCCTCAGAGATCTGATTTAGATCAAATTGTACTTTGCCAAACATGAGTTATTGGATTCCTCACAGAGGTGAGGGAGTGATAGGCAAAGAGCCTTGAAATACTGCAGATCAGGGGAGCAGTCTCCAGTTCTTCTTCGCAGAAAAGAATTCTGTGACTAAGAGTCACAGAACTGAAGAATAAAAATATAATTTCCAATATAGAGAAGGCTTGATGCCTTTTTAAAGAAACAAAAAAGTTGAAAAAGCAAGTGAGAAGCCTGGAAACTCTTTGGTAATGGTCTTGGGCCTATTAGCACACTGGCAAGTTGTCTCTGAGCGTGCATTTAGGACTTGCTAAGGACAAGTAAAACACAACAAATGAGTTTTGGATGAGCTTTGAAAAAGATTATTTCTGTGGCCATTCATTCTCCTTTCATGGAAAGCAAGTCCTACATTCAGACACAGCTTCTGAAATAGTCATGTCTTTGTGCTAACTGGTATTCTTGCTTCGTAATGTTTGCAAGCCAGGGACCCATGACCGACTTGTGGAAGGTATGACAAGCGTTTAGAGTCACTGTTGCCTGGGGATCAGTATTGATGTGCCTGTAGAGATGGAGCTGGCGGATACTAGACCAAAAAATCTCACCAAAATCCCACAGCAGCTCAGTGACAAACCTAGAACACTTAGTCTGTGGCTCTAGAAAGATAACAATGAATAAACAGAGCATGTAGTAAATCTAGAAAAGCCAGTAGGTGAGTTACAAGCCTTGGAATTAAAGAAAGAACAGTTAAGGAATAAATCAGAAATGAAGAAGCTGAAAGAAGTAATTAATGTAACATTGATTGTCTCATTTTCATATGTTTATAACAATTTTGAAAAGCACTTCATTTTATTCAATATGATTAAAAAAATAATTTCTTTAAGGGCATAATTTAACTGCATTTTTCAGGTCAGCTTGATTCTGGGAATCATTTTCACCTGCCTGTGGTTTTCACTATTGGGCCGAACTTAATCCCTGGCATATTTCTCTCAACTTCAGTAGACTTACATTGAAGATCAGCTTGGCTTTAGGGGCTTTAGTCATATTACCAATGGATTTCTTTAAGAGACATTTTGCTACTTTGAATGCAGTAATTCCAGGCAGTGATTTTCATTTTGCAACCTGGAAGCATTCCTGCATAACTTAAGGAAGTTTTAGTTATTCCAGTGCAGAAGAAACCTTCTTTGGCAATAGATAACATATCTAATTTTCATCTGGCTTGAAGCAGTGTGTGCATGTGCTTCACCTTGTCTGTGGATGGCAGTCTCGAGAGCCATCCACCAGGGCCTTCTGTCATGGCACAGGTCTCGTGAAGAGTCACTGGAAGGGAGATAAAATACACAACAGGGAAATATAATCTTGGGGAATGCTATTCACAGTGTTCCTGATAGACAGGGAAATATCTTATCTCCCCTGAAACATCTGCACTTAGCTCTCCAGGTACGTGTGCGTTAGAGGGAGGCAAACAGCCTGATTTTGTCAGAAAGCTAAATAAAATGATCACTGAGATCTCACAACCATATGGAGCAAGTAATGGTTGGAGTCCTTTGCTTGGAGTTAAGAGGAAAGACCAACAGGTTATCCAAAAGATGAAGGATGGTCCTTTCAGCATTCTCAACACTGGGCCATTCAACGGCTGTTTGTTAGGCAAAATGTCACTCCTGCCAAAGGGAAATGGCCAAACTCCAGGGTTGTTGGTTGCTGCCAGGGCTCCAGTGTACAAATGTGAATGAGAGGAGAGCAAAGACAGATGTTGAACAGCGTCTGTCCTTTTGCAACCTCTACTCATTCCTCAGCTCCATCTCAAGGAGCCCAGCTCTGAACATCCTGTAGTAAGGACCAGTCGGAGGACCTTAAACGATCAGTACTTTTCTCATCTAAAGCAGCAACTGGCTAATTAGGAGAGCAGAGGTCATTTGCTATGGTATCTAGAGAGCTCATAGCAGCTGCAAAATCCTTGTACCGAGATCTTGCTAAGGTTGCACTTGTGATGGGTTGGGCATGCCGCCAGGTCAGACAACTTCAGGGTCTACAACCTCCTACAAAAAAACTAGAGGCCATATGAGCCTTAGAAAGACTCTTGAAAATCCCTGCTTAAATACTGTTAGTTTAAAATTAGCTACTGGGAGAAGAGGGTGCTCTCTGTAGTGCAGGATTCAAGGTGAAGCACAAGGCCAAAACAAAAGAAAAAAAAAGATAGAACACGGAGAAAATGAGTCATGCCTTCACATCATTTGAAACGCACATTTTCAACTAGTAATATACTCTCCATAGGATGACCTCTTTTTATAGAATCATACACATATACAGAGCAAAAGTAAAAAAAATAAAAAAAAATGAGAAAGGGGTCCATTTTAAATTACAACAAAGTACAATGGGATAATATGATTTTAATGAAGAAATCCATAGCACCCAATAAATTCAACGCTTGGCACAACAGGAGTGTCCAATAGCCATAAATAATCTGCTAATGACAGCACATTCCATCTCATTTTCCTTGATGTTTTCCATGGCGTCGTTCCTCTGAATCACAGCTTTTCTTTTAATCTCGTCTCGATCTACTCCACTATTAGATGCCACACTTCTGCCCTGACAGTCCTGTGTTTGAATGGCCACTATACAGAGCCATGAACATGAACAAACTCATGAACATAAGGCTGTAAAATATGCATGTCTCCGGTAGGCTGAGCACAGAGAAGGCTACAGAGCTTGCATTGATGGCGTACACGCAGTGACACGTAATTAGCAAGGGATATTTCTGAGCCAGAACCACCCCAGCAGCCTCTAACAGATTTTACGCTTGGGATTCAGTTAGTTCCACAGGTTTGATGTGCCATTACAGAGACATTTCCTGCTCACACAGCTCTTTCTGACCTGGTCTAGTATGAGATTAACAAACTGACGGCAGCAAATCCCCTGCTACTGGTTTAGAGAGGCCATCTCAGGTTCCCTTCTTAACGAGCTGCTCATTTGGCTTCCCTTAACTGAAGGAGAGCTCAACATCACAAACATTATACCAGTGAGATGGCCCTTATCTGACAGATGGAGCCCAAGGAAAACTGTTTGCACTGACCTAATGTTGTTATCTGTTTACCTGGCAAGGCACCAGTCGGTGGCTCATCTCCTGCACCGAGAAGTCATTAAGCAGCTGCTCATATCTCCCTAACAAAAATTCTTCACTTTTACTAAAATGAAGCTGGGGATTCCAACAGATCACATCAGAAACACTTTGTCTCCTCTGCTGCATGCTGGGTTTCCACGAGGACCCTGTTTCCCTGGACCAGTGCTCACAACACTGCCCTCTTTTCCCTTCTGCACTGACTCTCAAGGATTTTAGTGTGGCCCTGTTGGGAGCACTGGGAGATGAGTAACACTTTGTCACCACTAAACCACAAGGTGAACGTCTTCCTCTTTTTCTCAGTCATTAAGTTTTTGCATACTGGAATTATGTGCATTAAACAAGGAAGTTTTCCAGATGGGGACACATCCTTGAGTCTTCAGTAGAATGAGCTTTCGGACTGTCTGTAATCACAGAGTATATGACAAACCACAAAATAAGCTTCCTTAATTTTAACTTCTTTCAGCCTAAATTGAGTATAACCTGAATTCAGGGTTTGACACATGCATAAAACTGCTTCACCAGTACTTAAAAATCCTATTGTGAGGGAAAATTTGTAATTCAGTGTTGCTCTATCTGCTTCATTTCTCTTCAAGTTTCCACCTCAGACTTATTCCAGTTCAGTCCTATTTTCTTATGCAATTTTATAGGCTGTGGTAGGTGGAGATAAGGAGGCCAAGTACTGAAATGATCTGTCTGCTTTTGTTTTGCAACCTCAGTGACAGCAAATATTAATGTGCATGCACTCACTGCCCGACTTGTCTGACCACTCTGCATGACCATTTTGGTGACAAGCAAAAATCTTCCACACACAGGCTGATCCCTAAACACCGCAAAAAAAAAAAAGGAAAAAAAAAGAAAAAAAAACAGTTTATGCTGCAGTGAGCTTCAGACATGCTCTCTGCTTTGTATTCCTCCTGCTTTTGTTCACATTGAGCTGTTCCATGTCTAGCATTTCTTTTCGGCCTGGCCCATCCTGGACTGTGGCTCTATTACACAACTGTGCCCTGTGGATTGATACAAGGATTAAAGGTGTCCGAATGATTAGGAAATCAGAGCAGTGAAAGGTCAGGGATCTTTTTATTTTTCTCTTTGATTTGGAAGTTAGTTGTCAAAAAATCACAAATGCACTTAGCAAATAAGAAATAGTCAAGTGCAACTTTCCAGAGCACTTGCTGGCATTCATTTCTGCATGTGAACTATTTACAGGTATGGTACAGTGTTACTAATCTCTGAGCTATTCAGAAAGGAAGTACCTCTAGGATCTCTTCATTTGTCTCCCCTGTTTCTCAAATACAACTGAGTCATGCTCAATCTCCTCCCCTCCCAAAAAAGTGCTTTGCAGAGTTCCCTAAAGAGAGAAGAATGACCAGTGAAAATTTACCATCCCACCCAGTGGATTACCATGCAGTGGGTGGGTCTCCCCCTGCAAACCCATGACCGAGTAACTGGGTTAAAAATCCCAGAAACGCTGGAAAGGAGAGGTCAGTATAGAGGCTTCCCATGGATTCAGTTGTCCTCAGGGCCCTGGGGAGGAACTCTCTTATCAGGGTTTGGAGTCCAGCTGGAACCAATCTGGGCTTGACCTTTCTCAAAGTTCATGCGTGTTTGGATTGAAGTTTCTGATCCAGAGTGATCTCTGTTTTCTGATGGTTCTCTGGAACAACAGGGCTGCCAATTGGCTTTGCAAGGCCTTGCTGGATGTCCATTTATGTCTGAACTTTCCCTATTTCCTTCCCCTCCGCTCCAGTATCCCTGTCTGTGCTGGCTCCCAGTTCAAACTTAGCCCCATATATATTACATTGCAGCTCAATTCCTGGGATACTGTTGCAGATGGTAAGAAATTATAAACAGGATTCCCAAAGGAAGCCACACTGAAGAAAAAGCTGAGAGAGAAGAAAATCTTGCCATTGCTATTCAATTTTCACTGAGCTCACACATTGCTAGAGTTTCAGAGAAAAAGGAAGTGTGTACAAAGGCTGGCTTGAAAAACAGGAGGATAGTGGCTTAGGCAGTGAAGGGTGAAAAGAAGAAGTAGGCCCTGGGGGAGAGCTGGGGAAGAGAGGGGTGAAGGTGGTGCTCCAGCTCCTGGTTTGTGTATACCTAAAGAGCAAGCAACAAGGAGTGGATGGCAATCAAAACGGATAGATTAGGCAGAGCTCAGGGAACAGACATAAAATACAAGATGGCATTTGTGAAGGGGGAAAAAATATTGCTTAAATGAAGATGGTTTTGAAGTGTAAACAACAAGGAAGTATGTCCTTCCCTCCAGACATAACTCAATGGGTAACAGAGTGGCTGGAGAGCCAGAGCTCCTGAGCTCTGATCTTCGCGTGACACTAACTCCTCAACCAAGTGCCTACTAATTGTGGGTGCCAATTTGAAGCACTAAATAGCCAGCTCTCAAAGAGTAATCGAACAACAAGGAATGGGGTACTCGGAACTGTGGAGAAGCAGTCAGGATTGACTCAAGGGGATTTGAGAGCATTCAGCACTTAATATCTCTGGCCACCGTCTGCCCATCTGAGAAATGGATCGTGTCTCAGCTGCCACAGAAGATGCTGGGAAGTTAATAATGGCATTTTGTGTCTGAGGTCCTCTGACAGAAAGCTGCCACGTAACACAATGCCTTATTCTGCCCTAAAGCCAAAGTCTCCTCCACCCGAGTAAATATGTATTTTTGTTGCTTGCTTCTTATTTTTAGTCCGCCAGAATTCTTACCAGAAAAAAAATATATATATATATATATATATATATAAATGCAAATCTCTGGCCATACAAATGTGCCAAGAACTTGGCTAATCAGCAGGATCCTAGTATGTCGCTACAGGCTTTGGCAGCCTCATGTCAAGAAATGATGCAATTCCATTCCTGGGAACTAGTGTGATGGAAAGCACTTACAGCTGATTTGGATTGTTTATTCTAGGCAAAAGTTTGCAACATTTCCATTTGGTTTCACTGCCATGAGCTTTGCCAGGCCTTTTTCCCAGGCAGCTAGTGCGTTCTCCTTTCTCTGCTTGCTCTGCTATTTACAGGCTTAGCTGCTGCACTGTTTTTATTATTCTGGAAGGCATATACTTGGTCAAGAATGGGTGGATTTCATCTTGCAAGAGCTGCTGCACTTTCATCTCTTGCTGACTTCAGTCAGACGGCAGGACCAAACACCCATTGGCATGAGCAAAGGATTTACAGTCTAGAAGAAGGACAGATTATGTCAGAAGAATGGTCAGAGCCTAAGCAGGAATGCATTAATCATTATTACATTTCTGTGTAAGCATTTCACCTGCTTGTGCTTTCACAGAACAAGGAAATGCAGAGAAAATGCTCCTTGCATGGCTCTAGGGTGCAGAGCAGTCTGGCAGGTGGAATTAGGCAGTGTCTGCAGCACTGCAGAGGTTTGACCTGAAGAGATGAGACCTGGACAACCTTGTTAAGAAGCAACTGGGGCCAACTGTACATCGGATTTCCTCCCTTGGTTGAGCCAGGCCTGGATGGGGACTGAAAGTGTACTTCCAGGAATATATCACTCTGTTTTCAGGCTAAAACAACTATTTCCTCATTCTCTTTGTTCCTCTCTGTCATTTCTTCTTTCTGCAGCAATATAACAAAGTTCCACTTTGAAATGAATCACTGTTCTAATGCTCATTAAATTAAGGAACTGACCATTCTGGTAAGACTCACACTGACTAAATGCAGGTGCTGGTTAAATTTTCCCAATAAAATTTCTACAAAATAAAATCCATTTTGAGGTGCTTTTGAAATTCTGAGTGCCCGAGGAGTTTCCCACCTGCACACAGAAAACAGCAATCCTTCTTTCATATGGTGCAATCATTTGCCTTCCTTAAGACAGTGAGGACCCTGGAGGAACATCTATGGCCTACATCTTTTCGCAAAATATGTCGGAACAGGGCCTTAGCTTAATAACAAAATTGTTGTTTATTTTGTAGAGTTCATTTCCTAGACAGAGCACCAAAAAGACGTCATGAGTCGCTGCGTGTGACACTCGCCACGCTTCCCACATCGCCCCACATTGCAGGTGCTCAGCAAAGGTAGGTCAGCACGTGATCCCCACCAGCGCGGGGTAAACTGCAACGCTGCACACGCTGTAATGAGGCACTGGGAGATCCAGGCACTCCTGGCTTTCTAACACCTGTGCCACAGCCACAAGGCCAAATTAGTACTGAAGGGACCTGTATTTTACTGCCCCCTTCTTCTGCATTAATTAAAACACATCACTGCACACTTAAGCAATTTAAATGTTTTGGAATGAGTCTTGGGATGGCCAAAGGCGTTCAAAGTGAAGGGAAGGCTGGCAGCCTGCCTCTGGCTCGCTGGCTTGCCTGTCTATCACCAGCTCACATCATGCATTATGCAAGATCACACAAAACTGCGCGATCTCTGCAGACCAGCAACAATGCTACTGTTTAAGGACAGAGTACAAGGCTGACGTTAGAAATTCCCGGTCTTCCTGGGGCTCCACCACACAGACTGTCTGACAGTGTCTCTGCTGATCTTTTTACAGATTTTATTTGATCTGTTTTTTGCCTCTCCTCTATGAAAAGCTAATAGGAACTTCTGTGGCAACAAATACTCCAGTATCAAGGTGGCTATTGGAAGCCCCTGCTGGACCTTGTAATTAGTGTATATGCTTTGGGGGTTATTTTGGAGTTATCCAGGGCAAACAAAAAAAGAGAAAAAAAAAAAAGAAAAAGAAAAAAAAAGGGAGGAAATTCATAACACCTCAAAAAAAAATCAAAGCTCACAAAGACTGTGTTTTATCATCTGGGTCATGTTGAAGTTCAGAGTATAAGTGAACATTACCACAAAGGTCTGTTTGCATTTCCATCACCTATCGGTCAACTGAGAAAGGCTGCGGGAGAAGGAACCTCAGATGACCTCCAGAGCTGCTTGTGCCCTGTGGACTCCAGGCAGCAGACAGCTGACTACAGTCTAGAATGGAAATGAAAGACTAATCTGCCCAGGGACATTCCCTTTTGTACTGTAAAGTAATGCAAAGTGTCTTCACTTTCAGCTTTGGATTTTGGGCCTAAGATGAAAAGTCACCGCCATTACATCCACACCATCACAATTGTAACATCAAAACAAACCCTGTATTAAAAATAAACACAGAAGGCATTCACTGGCATGATTAAAATGTATACATATGGGTGAGGTCATTTTAATAAAGGCCTTATGTACAAACATATGCATTTCTTACCATCGCCCTAGGCTCAGAGCAGGAACCCTATGGATCCACTACTACCTACTCTCGTGCAGTTGCATCAGCCCAGCTCTCTGGCTGTTCAGAACATCTACCACATGTCTCCTTATCACCTCCATGCTCAATGACCTCCCTTTAACCTTCGCAGAGACTAGAAAAGTCACAGCCATGGTTACCACATTAGCAGGACATCTCTGATCACCATCAGGCCACCATGACAGGCTCGTTCATCTCCCCTATCAATTTTCTGAAGGCACATTCCAATGCCATTTAGAAATAACTCAGGGAAAATGATTCCTTTATCCTATGTGCATGTCTGGAAAAACCTTCACCAACCAAGCGAAAGTAAACTGGACTTTCCAGAATGACACGAAAAACTGCAAAGGCGCTAATGTCCATCTAGGCACTAATGCAAATCTGCCATATGTCATCAGCAGAAAAAAAACAGCCCCTTCTAAGAGTCCTGGCCTTATGTGCCTTCCTGGATCACTGTGCACCAGTGCTCCTGAGTGTCCCACCATGATCACCCAGGCCTGCATAATGTCCATGAAATACCCTTTTCTTTGGAAAAGCCTATAGTGGGGAACAAACTTGGGTGTGAGTCCCACTGATGACTGCCCTATATTTTGGGTACCTCCACGTGGCTGCTGCCACAGCCAGTTACCTGCAGCTCACACAAGTGGCATCCAAGCAGCGCTCTAAGAGAGAAATCCACCCTGGAAAAGATGTAAAAGGAATTCCTGACTATCTTTGGTCTCTTGGAGCTCCTGGTATGCTTTGGCCGTAGGACTGTTGTTATCCTGATTGCAGACTCTCTGCCTGACTCTGGAAGAGCCCTGGGCACTCCTAGCCGTGACTGTGACCATGAACACCCCAGTGCTCCCGTGTGCTGCAGAGAGATGCGGCTGCGATGTTTGTCCTCACTCAGTGTCTGCTGCAGCCTCAGCAAACAATTTCATGACTCTCATACTGGTGCCCAGAGAAAAGTCCAGCCTGAACTAACTGCTCAAGATGCAGAAAAAAACACCAGCTGCCTCAGAAGAAAATCTGTTCCTCCTGGACAGGGAAAAGGGAGGATTGCATTCAAGACTGCTCAGAGTCCAGTGAACGCTGTTTGCTGACTTATTTTTCCTCCATGCTGCCTTAGAACTCCCTAGATATATCTCTGTTTGCGATATTTCAGAAGAGATGTCCAGGAAAATAAGAAGGGTAATGGCTGAGGTCAAGTCCTGAACCCCAGGAAGAAGCAGGACAACAGGACAAAACAGCAGGAGCTGTGGGAACACTCCCTCTGTCAGGAGCCCCAGGGGTGCAGCAGCAGGGGTTAGTCCACCCAAACTGCGGAGCAAACACTTCTAAGCCTGTGAGGTGTCGTAACGGCAGCCGAGCTCTGGGACAGGACAAGCGTGGAGCCGCACGGCCACGCACACATCGCCGGGGCAGCTTCCACAGGTGACGTGGGCTGAAGGAACCTGAGGTATGTGCAGAGGCCACGTGAGGAGATCGAGGACCCAGCGTGGTGTGTGGAAGCGGGACTCGCCACTTCCAGTTCCCCCGGCAGTGCTGCTCTCCTCTCCCTGATGCCACAGGCCTCTGGCGCGTGACAACCAGAGGCCTGTGGCAGACCTGGCCTGATTTACCCCCCCGAGCTCCGTTGGTGCTTGCACCCTTGGATTTTGGCCTAAGCAAGTGGTTTATCTGCATGTGCAGAACCTCCACACTCAAGCTCACCTTTCCTGGAGGATACACTGCCTTGTGGGATTTTCACAGGTCTCTGCTACTGAATAGGCCATAAATTACCCCAGGAAAAGCTTGCTTTGCTGATATGTATTTTCAACCTCAATTCCTTTTTACCATATGATAATACAGACGGTACTGTCCCCAGCCAGGATTCAGGAGTGAACTGATTAAAAATAATTCATCTTACACTGAATTAAACTACTGAGAGCCTCAGGAATGGTCCCATTTGGGCTCAGTACAAATCATGGGTGACAATCTGGGTCAGTATTTATTGGGCATATACTTTTCTGTCAGCCCTAAATCAGCTAGCTGCCAAATAAGTTTAATAGGAGGGGACAACAAGGACACATTAAAAGTGCAGGCATACTCAGGAAGGTGGTAGAGGGAGAATGGGAGAAGGGGCAGGTGAAGAGGGGACATTGTAGCAAACGTGCAGGAGATGACATTTCCCTGGGATGGGGACAGGCAGTCCACCCTGCAAAGCATCAGGTCCTCCTGAGAGCAAACAGCCTGCACCTGGAGCCCATTCTGCTGTTTTCTGAGACTCTGCAGCCCGGACCACTTGTGGTTTCCTCTCTGAATCTTGCCTCTGCCCACAGTGACATACAGAAAGTAATGGGACAGAGACGAGACACGCCTGACGCTTTCTGACCAGCCAAGACACCAGCCCCTCTGGAGGCGAAGGGGAAATTTGCTGCCTTTGCGCTGGGAAAGACATGGTGGGATTGCTTTTCAGCCCACCACCTCCAAGCCAGAGAAACCTCTGTGTGCTCCTTTCCCCCATGCTAGGGTGCTTGTGCACTGTATTTCCCTACCTTGGATTAAACCACCTCACTTCCCCCTCCCGGAAATAACACGAACAAGAATAAGAATGACTCATTTGCGCATATGAAGGCATGCATACTCACACACACAAAAACATCGCACATGTCGCGAGCCTACAGCAAAAATTTCACCCAGATTTTGAGCCCTAGTCACACAGTTCTCCAAGGTTTAGTGGAAAAAAGAATAACAACAACAACAAAAAAAGAAAGTTAGTAAAAAATCAGGATGGTGCCAAATCTGTAAAGAAGTACAAAAGTCAAAACCAAATCCCATTATCCTTTCCAGCTTGAAATAAAACCTTTGTCCTCACACCTGCTCTTGCATTTATCCCCCTGAAAGTGTCAACATAGTTCGACTCCAATCCACCCGGAGCTGGCCTCTCCAAGGACGTGTCTATAGGCTGTGGCAGGTAAAACCTAACCACTGCTACCAGCCTGGAAAGTCAGGAAGCTGGTTTCCTTCTCTGTCATCATAAACAGCCAAGAGCCCTATCAAATTGACATGATTCCCGGCCAGTGGTGGTGACAACAAACACTCCATACATATCTGAGCCACTGATTTGAAACTCATTGAAAACAGCATTCTCTTTAAATTCATCCCTTCCCATAACAGTCCCTGGAAAGGCACAAGATCCCAGCAAATGGACCTTCAAGTCCTTGTCCAGCTTTATAGCTGTGCCTGGCATTCCCTTGTCCTGTCTCCACCTGCATTGCACGAAGGCAGCTCTGAATGATTAATTAACCTATGGGCCACGGAGGTATGTCCTGTACCAAGTGTGGCTTAATAAATCTGTAGATATCTTAGATAACCATTTCTCAGCACAGCTGAGGGCCTATATAGTTCCTCACTGTGAGCAGTGGAAGGCAACCAAGGCGGACCCTCAGCCACAAAAATGCACTCAGTCAACAAAGCTGTTCTGCAGGTGGCAAATTCAATCCTGTCGCACTGCACTCTGTGGCTGCATGAGGTGTGCACGTGAGGGTGTACAGCTCCAGGCCTCCTTTAACCATCAGAGCCAAACATGATAATGTGAAGTGTCTTGCCATAAGGTATACCTCTTAACTAGCCTGCCAGCAGAGCTGAGCTTGTGCATGGCTCTTTCTGCCCAGGGTTTTTGTAGCAGGCCACAGGTCTTTCTAGCCAGTGTTTTTGTAGCAGGGAAGGGAAATCAATTATTCACCGCAGTGTTGTTGTGACCCGGCATGACAAACATCCTGAGGCGACTGTGTCTGGTGCAAGAGTCATCAGATGGCTTGCCCTAGTAAGAGCAGCTGCTCCCTTTCGCTTGGGTCAAAGCCCCTTTCTCCATAGCCAGCCCCCACAGCCACTGTTTGTGCCCTGGCACAGTGTGACACATTTCATCAGCCACTGGGAGGATGCTGAGCTCAGTGACACCCATTCCAGCCAAGCTGCATTGCTTAGTAAAGAGCACAGCAATCATGGATAGCAGCAGCATGCAGGATTAAGGTTGCATTCCCCCTCCAGTGTATTTTACCCTATCTGCATGTCTTTTGCTTCATTTTCTCTGCCTCTGGCCTCTCTTCCTCAGGACTGCTCTAGCTGGTTGTCTCAAGATGAGCAGGGTAAGTGTGTGAATGGTAAGACTGCAAAGGAAGGAAGTGGTGTTGCTGATTCAATAGAGTGTGCTTTTCCTTCTGAGTCAGTACAGAACAAGTGTCTCACTGGCTGAGAAGGTATTAGAACAAGAAATCTGCCCTGGGTGTGTGTGGGCTTGCAATTCAATCCCTCTTACCGAGTATGTGGAAAGGTTGCATGGAAGGGATTTTAATTATCTTGAAAGCTACTAAAGTCTAATTAAAACTGTGGAGTCAGCATGGCAGGTCACCTGCCCATCAGTTTGTGGGCCCATTATTGTGATACAGGTATATATATATATATATGTAATAATCACAGGGTATGAACCTGCTTCTAGAAAGCAGAATGTATTAGGAACCAGAATTGCTAAAGGCCAGTTACAAGAAAGCATTAGATCAAATACCTTTGAAGCACCAGAAATGCCATCCTAGAATCCATGGAGAAGTATGCAAGAGAGAGCAGGTCAGATCAATCAAAAATGTTGGGGCAGGAATGAGAAGTGTAAGGAAGCAAAATTATCAAGCTAAATTTCCAAAATTTTCTGAAGCAGATCAGACGTAGTAGTAGATTAGTCTTTCAAAAAAAGTCAGAAATGTGTAGACCACGCAAGATAATATACTAGAGAAAAGAAAATCACAGAGTAACTAAATTGTGATTTCAACTCAGCCTTGATCCCTCAAAGCCTATTGGGGTGATAACTGCCTCCAGCAAGAACAGATGATTTTCTCACTGAAAACTAAAAGAAGAAACACTGCAAACAAGGGGCAAACTGAGGGGCAAAAAGTCACAGCAGTGATATAGGCTATGCAAAGAACTCAGTGTGATCTTTACAGAGAAGGAGATGAGATGCTTTAAAGATTTGCAGGGATTCGTTCTATTCTGTTCCTGTATTACAGGTTGGAAAGTAGCAAATGTTTTGATACTTGCTATGCTATTAAAAACATGAAGCAGCCTCCAGTTTCAAAGTTTCCTGCACATATTCAGAGAAAACAGGCCCAGGTTGGAGGAAATCCGGCTAGTGTCCTCTTTCATGATACTTTCTATTGAGCTCATTTCACCTCAAAAATATGGGTGAGCCTGAACCCTAAACTGAAAGCAAAACTCAAGTGGGCATAAAGGTAAGGCAATGGAAACTGATTGCCCAAGCCACTGTGAACTGAAACTGCCATGTTTTGCACAGTGCAGGTGTCAGAAAGCCATTGAGAACTTTTCGCAGCATCTTGGAGCAGTGAAGGACTCTGGTTTCCAGCTCTAAAACTCTTGTGGGCAGAATGGGCTCTCCACATACTCCTGAAACCCTACTGTGAGTCATCCATGATGTTCAGAGAACCTGCCTGCCAGTCGGCTGGATGACTCCAAGGATGTTGGTGCCCTATATATGAATGTGGGGGTCTCCTCGCCTGGGTTCTCATACCAGCCTCCTCATCACAGTATGTCTGCTTTTCATTTAAGTGTTGAACAGTACCGCAAATACCCATCATGTAACTCTTGGTTCTCACTCATTCCCAGGCTTCGTGTGAGAGAACATGGGGCTTGCTTGGAAGAGTCTTAGCCTTAGTGTATGGTCCTTGGCATCAGGGTTAGGATCAGTGGAGAACCCTCAAGTGGGGACCGTCTCTGTGGCAAAGCTCTGTCACTCAGCAACAATCCAAACGCTTACTCTAGAGAGTTCTTTTGGGCTGGGAGAGAGAAATCAACCCCAGAGCACCATGCTGCTTTAAATGTTCTCTCCAAAAAGGAGCATCTCAAGGACAAATCTCGAGGGTTCAGACCAGAGTCAATAGCTCGCTATCTTCCTATAAAGTGCTTTTGGTGCAAAGGAGGAACAATGTGATATATGAAATTAAATATTACTGTTTGGTAAACACATTTTAAGCTGCAGTTAACATACACCATTCCCAAGGTCACCTTAAAATGAAGTAAGATGGTCTCAGATTTGAAAGCCATTATAGCTATGCTGTTACCTTCCCATTCTTTGAACTTTCCTCACTGGTTCTCTTCCTAAATCACATTTTGAAACGCTAGCAGAGGTACACACACGCAGAGCCCAGAGGAAAGCCGTGGTGCTGCAGCACTCTGTGTGCTTTCATGATATGAATGTGTTGCTATATGTGTCACTCCCCGCAGCCTGCTGCAGGAGGCTTGCAGGTCTGGGATGCAACTTGGCCAAGAAGTCATAATGAAAAAGGAGAAATCGCAAAAAGAGAAAGCTGACCACAGCTGATACGATACACTTCAGACAGCCACCGAGTCTGCAGGTCCCTGAACACGAAACTGCATCTTTGCAACTGCAGCTGACAGAAACTGTGCCTTTAAAGGGAGGCTAGTGGTCCTCAAATGAGGTCTTTTTCGTTTCAAAATCTGATGGCAATCCTTTCACTGGTTAAAAAACCCAATGCACTGAAACCAGGCCCTTCTCCACCACACAGCCGCTCTGCTGCAAGCCCAGATGGCCAGATCTGTTCTTCTTTGTGAGAGCTGGAAAGTGACTTTTGAAAAGTGAAACCCACTAGGCCAAGTGCGTGGACAAGGCTGAGCAAAAGGAAAACAAGAACTTTCATTTGCACAGCTATGCTGAATCCAGGGAAAGGCGCATACACTTGTATCTCTGATTTCTTCCCCTTCTCTTAACACTATATTTTCGAAATACTTAAATAAAAGTATTAAATAAAAGTCCCTCTTTGCTCTGGGAGGAATGGCTAAGAGATCAGTTTAGGCACAGCTCACAGCTCTCGAGGCACAAGGTAACTGCACAGAAGCTTATTTGATTGAGGCTGTATGTGCTGCACTCACAGGAGCGGGATCAGCACAAACATTGCCCCGACAAGAGGCATTTGGGGGATTCTGGCTGAATAAATTCGTATATGCAGGAGAACATCCAAACCCAACTATCACAGAGCTCTTCCCTCTCACTGCTCAGAATGACATGGTGAAGTGCAAGGTCTGTGCAAGGTTTTAACAATGTCACAACAGCTGGAAGGTGGGAAGGGACAGGAGAGGCAGGTACACGGGCTGCCTGTCCATGCAACATAAACCTCTGTGATAAATACAGCTCCTACACGCACAGCTTTGCAACCTGAAAACCCGGTGCTGGACATTCGGCAGAGAGCAGACACAGCACTTTTCAGCACCAGGAAGCTCGAGAGGCAGCCGGTGCTGGGATGAACAACAGGCACGGCGCAGTCGGCGCTGCGGGGCGGCAGGCGCTGACGCTTTCCCCGGCTCCTGCTGCGTCCAGGCCAGGAGGAACTGTCCAGCAGGAGAACAGCTCCCGCATCTGGGAGCACGTGGCAAGGGGAAAACTCAGCCCTGTGAGCAAACAACACAGGGGAGCCTCTGTCTCTGGCTCCCCTTTTTCCGTCACTGATAAACTGGAGGCTAAAAGTGAAGTCTGGGACTCAGCAGGTCAAGCGTGTGCTGGGCTTGACTCTCTGTGCTCACAGAAGGGGACAAGGAGGGTTGGAAATGAAGATGGGTGCAGTGCACTAAGGCAACATCCAGCTTAGAAGAAACGAGTTGTGATGAAAGCACAACAGGAAAAACTGTCCAAGAATGGGGATGGAGGAAGAGAAACAGTGCTGGCAATTAGTGAGGCACCCTAAAACCAGTATCATAAAGTGAAACCAAGCAGAAGCAGCAGGCGTGAAAGGTTCACCCTGCAGCCCTTCTTGTCAGTGGCCTGGGTTCTGCAGGTCTCTGGAATGCGTTTCTCACCCACATTCAAGACAGCTTGGCTTGTTTAGTCTAGCAAAACTATGGAAGAGAGGGCATAGTTTTGTTGTCTGTAAATACACCAGAGGCATGAAACACCAGGGTGGGAGAAAAGCTACCCAAGCTAAAAGATCCTGTTGGCATGAGAACAAATGGGGGAATCAGTTGGTGTGTGAAAACATTTGGGAGGAGGCTTCTAACCAGCATGAAGTTCTGCCAACAGTGTCCTTCAAGGAGCATGGGCACCGCAGGACTCAGTTGTTTTGAGGATGAAGCTTGATTCTTTTGCAAAGGCAATTATAAAATGTTGGACTAGCAGGGGACTGGGTAGTGCTTTAAAGCCAGAATAATGGCATAGAAAATGGAACAGCAAGAACTGGAACTGAGCTCCATGAAGGAAGATCACAGACAACAGAGGGGAAAACATTTTCAGCCAGGGAATGGATAAGCTCCATTAGGAAGGGAAAAAAAGAAGCCAAAAGCTTTTGAAGGTACAGGTGAAATATTTTGCAGCTTATGAACAAAGTCTGGAGAACTGCACTGCCTTTTTCTGGCAAAAAGAAAAAAAAATCATTGCATCTAAAGCATTTTTGCCTTCCTGTTTTACTGTTTCTTGAAACTTCTAAGAGATGTCCCAAGAGCTGTTCCTTCTTGGTGACTCCAGAGGATTTCCATCATGTATGAGGCACATCAGGAAGACCAGGGAAAATCATAGTATGCATAGCTGCAAAATAATTTCTGGTAGCCTTCAGCTAGGTCTCTCTTCTTTGTGTCCCTCTCATCACCAGCATAAAAACTGCTATCTAGATGAAATCCTAGGGTCAGAGAGAGCCCAGTTCATGTGGGAGCAGGGAGCCTTTCACGCTCACTATGACATACCAGCAGGTGACAGACAAGTGTGGGCACAAACCCCTCCGCATCCTACCTTATGAACCAGATGGAACCCAGATGGCAATGCCTCTCTTTTGATTCAGTGGCACTACCTCCTCTAAGGTTAAGAGAAACTTCTCTGGGAAGGAGACAGAAATTTTTGAGGAGAGAACCCAGCATTTTGGAAACAACCTGCCTAGTATGGAAAACAATTCTAAAATGCTATCCCCAACCAGGTCCCCCACCCAGTACGTGGGACATATAAAATATGGACATATTTTTCTGCACTTTGCATTATTTAAGACACAGATCCAGAGCCAAGAAACACTAGAGGTGGGAGACTGAACACCCAGACAACCTCTCTCTCATTGCAGGGGAGCATGCAGTACACTCAGAAGTATTAATGCATGAGTGGGAGGAAAGGCGAGAGCTGGGAAATCCATGTCAGTATCTGAATCTGTGTTTCCGCATATGCATATATCAAAATATGTATACATACACACTGAAAACCAAACAAAACAGAACAGTCCATTGCACACAGTCCTCCCCCTGGGAGAGGGTGAGAGAACAAACAAGTAACAGATGTGAATCACGTCTCCTCGTGTTCTACTGAAGAAGATCAGATCCTCCAGCAATGAGGCAGGGTGGGAACCCAGCTAGAGCTGAAGGGAGTAGGAGACACCCAAGACAACAAGGTCCCTGAGGCTGCATGCATGCCATCCAGCCTCCTTCCTTGATATCATCCTGAGCTGGGGAATTGCCTGAGGATGTCCTTGTACCAAAGTGGACTCTGAAGGAGGACACTAAGCATCTCAGTGGGACACGAGTTGGCCAGGAAGAATATCATGGGGTGGCTTTGCTGGCAGAAGGTGCAGAGGTTTTTTGTAGACAAGTATCCAGGGTCACCCATCCTCTTCTACTGCTTCTGAGCAGAGAGAAATGGAGGCTGGGAAACAGGACTGAGACTGTTCAGATGGGGTTCACCATTCAGTCTGGGGTTGTGTTGACATGTTGTCCCAAGGTGGAGTGAGGGGGAAAGAGGCCAGTGGGTGTCCAGTTGAAGAGCAGAGCCTGGAGCCTCCCTACAGCCCCGGACACCAGGCCAGTCCCTGCACCTGGCGATCAGAGCTCAGTTGCTGGCCTGGAAAGGGTGGGGATTAGAGAGAAAGAGATATTTTCTACTAAAAATAGATAAAGTTAATCAATAAGGCTATTTCTCAGTTAGATTTTTTTTTCTCTGCCAGAAAAGCATAAAGGGCCTTGGAGCAAACAAAATGTGGGCCCTGTTTCTCTCTCTCTCATAGTTTAGTGGGGTTTAGTGTTTTCTCATCCATCTTAGGACACTGGTGTTGAATGCTGATAAGACCAAACTTGGACAAGCCTCTGTCAGACAGTTGGTGCAATTTGACTTTAAATGGTACTTAATGATTTGTTTTGAGTGTTGGGTTGGGGTGAGTTCGGGGTATTTGTTGTTGCTGTTGTTGATTTTGCTGCTGTTGCTTCCCTCCTCCTCCTCCTTTTCCAACCAATTAGGTTCAATTTATTTTGGCAGAGGGCATGATTCTTGGGGCTGGGCTCCAGATGGTTGGGAGCTCAGCCGCTCACCATAAATAGTGCCGGGTGAATGGTGCGCCTGGCAGCCTCCAAGCAAAGCTGGGCAATGAGCAGACAGGGTTGCCAAATCCCAACATTACAGAGCTGCCTTGGGAGGGCTTCACAAAAGAGGGGACCTCCCCTAAACCCTCCAGAGATGAGACTGTCTTCCTTTAAAATCTCCTCAGTCTGAATCCTTACCCTTCCCAGTCAATCAATTGCAGGGCATTTCTAGCCTTACTTCTTCCACATCTCTAAATTAGTTCAGTCTTGCTGTAGTGCAAGTTCATGACTTGTAGCTGATCATTAGAAGACAGAGGACAAGCCTTCTTATTTCACCTTGTAGCATCCTTGTGTCAGTTTGAATGGACCCCAGGACAGCTCTGTTGGCTCTGCAGTGACTGGGTCCTTTGATGCCTTAAGAAAATGGGGCTCTGCAAGAAGAGGATGGTTGTGCTTTGGGGAGAGATGGTCTCTGCAGTGGGGCAGGGAGAGCCAAGGATGACCTGGGATGGGGTCCCACCTCTTGACCTCCTTTCCCATTGGCTCAGCCACCCCAAAAATGTGCAGGGAGTTTATAGGCACTCCCAAAGGCAGCGGCACCATCTCAGCTTCCATGCTCTGCTCAAACCTGCAGAGGGGACATGTGCACATGGCACTGCCATGAAAGCCTCAACCACCCACAGGAGCACAGGAAACATACCTGAAAGAGGCATCCTCACATGGAGAAATAGACCCCACTGCAGTCCATGTGCATAGTCCATCTCTGCAAACTTACACCTGTGTGCTAGAGGACTTGCAGGTACAGCCAAATAGCCCCAGATTCCCTGTCGCCTCCTGCCCCAGCCAGCCTCCCCGGTGTGCGTGTGCTGTCAGTTGAGCAATCTCAGACTCTGGTCCCTGGACCTTTCACACCCAGACTGGGGAGCTCTGTCTACCTCTTTCCAGGGGAGAACATAAACCTGTTTGGCGCTGCTGTGAGAGCCAAGCTCTTGTTCATGCTGTCTGGTTTGGGAGGGGAGTACAGGTAAAGCAAAGCACATTACAGCTTGGTCCTCAGGTGGGCATCCTACGTTCAGCCCCTCTGGGACACAGGATGCCTCTTCTGCATCTCAGCATCATTTTGAACTACAGCTAGGCTTATGCTGGCTGCCTACAGAGAAAGCCTGGCATGCAGACAGCTGATCCCAAGCACATCTTCACTTACAATGAGGAAACTTCCTTCATAGTGTTCATTGTTCAGTCTCTGAATCTCTGCCTGGAAAATCCAACTTTTTTTTTCTGAGCACCCTCAGGGAGTATCACTGCCAAAAAAGATCTGCTGTAGGGAACACTGGACAAAGCTGTTCTGCACTCTGATCCATGTCGCGCTTTCCCCATGCTCAAGGTGCCTGTTTAGCAGTGTTTCACAGGTGTGGTGTGTTTATTAAGCTGAACGGAGTTGGCCTCATCTCCACGCACATAGTGGCTGGAAGCCAAGTGGAGGGCTGGTGTAAATGGTGCAAATGGCAACAGAGTCAGTAGAATATGTCCTGGCTTGCCTTGAACCCAATCTCAGCTGTGTCACTCTAGTGTTGTCTCACAGCTCATAAAGAAGGTTTTCTCCCAGCCACTACATTGTTTCCAGGTGGAGATTTTCTGGAGGGATGTTGTAGAAACAAGCTCTAGATCTAACACAACACTTAGAAAATGGTTTCTTCTCCAGAACAGACCCAGACCCTGCACTTCTGGAAAATAGCTGTTGATCCCAAGGATGCTGTGGGTATTCATATGCAAAGAAAGGGAACAAACTTTCATAACCGACAAGACACACTCTATTCTGACTTAAGGACATGTACTTTGGAAATGTAGCAAGGCGTCCCTACATAATACTGAACAGAACCCACTGTCTACTCAGCCATTTTCATGCAAGTTAGGTATAGCTCTCAACCATCTCCAAACTCACTGCAAAAACCATATGCACAGTCACACATATTTTGCAAAATGCCTCAGAGAATCATGACAGAATCTAAAGAAATTAAAGATGGAAGTGATCTATTAGGCTCGTTTGCAATCTCTCAAGAGGCAGGCAGAATTTTTCCCTTGGCTCTATTCACTGCTTTGCCTGGTCTTGTTTTTAATCACTCAAGCAAAGGGACTTGAACAGCCGGGCAAAATTATGTCATACTGCTGCAGAAGTAGCACCAGGGAATCTTATATCTCTGATCAGAACTGAGCCCCACCGTTGTACGATGTGTACTTAGGCATGTTTGATGTGGTTAAACAAATCCTATGCAGAAATGCATTTAATTTCTGTAAGCATTCGTCTTCCAAGAATTGTTAAGACCTTGCAATAAACATAGCCAAACCATCATTCAACAAATTGAAATCACTGTTATATTAATGGGGTTACTGTATTCCGATTAAATTTAGCCCTCATGACTTTATCTTGTAATCCAGCAAAGTGAGCAGGTCAACAGTCATGATCAGAGCTGAGTGGGCAATTCTTCCCTGGCATTTCCTCCCCTACTTGTTTGATTTAAGGCACTTCCTTCAAGGACCCCACACCTGGGCCAAAGGCACTTGCTGCCATATTGATGTAAATGTTCTGCTTTCTCTGAGAGAGAGCCTGGTGACGTTGATGGATCAAACTAATTCAATGTCATTTTCTAGGGTTTTTTTATAGGCCTGCCCCTTTGTCACAGCGAGTACCTTGAGAAGGGTGAACCTTCTGCCTCAAGCAAGGAAGTTACAGCTGGTGTCTTGGAAAGAGACTGTGGCTGTGAAGTCACTCTTTTTGCTATCCATGGTTCTGTTTTTCTTCCATTGAAAGCATAACACAAGAAGATGCTCTTGCAGCAGCTCAAAGAGCTCTCAGTGCCAATAACTTGTAACATGTATGCCAAGCACTATTAGCTGGTCTCACACAAGGTGAAAAAGAACAAGCTCTTACTGTCAGTGACTGCAAGAGTTGAAAATACATGGCAAGTTATTTCCTAGTTCCATGACATCTAGGCAATGGGCATTTTTTTTCCCTTAAAGTAACTCTGAATGCTTCTAGAGTGAGTTTGACTAAATACAGTGATCAACAAGCACTGTGATCTAGGAAGGGTCAAGGTTTCCCAACGGTTCAGCTCCTCTTTGAGGTACAGCTGCTAGGCAAAATGATGTAAGTGTTTAAGTCATTATAAAAAGAAGGCAGTGACCTGCAGCAAAATACATGGCTTGGTGAGATATGTACCATCTTGCTGTACAATCCAACATTTGCAGTCTGTTGACGCAGTTGAGTTGCTTATCCTTTCACTCAACAGAAAGAAATAGTGGTGTCAGCAAAAAGGGTGAAATTACGTGGACTCAAAGTTGTGAAAAAAAAAAAAAAAAAGCTTTGTGATTCATTCAGTCAAAGATTTGAGCTAGTAGGTTGGCAACAGTTGTAAATTTTACCCCAACAAGCTAATACCTTCTTCCGGACAAAATTGGCAGTTTTCTGACCTTAGCACATGCTGCTGCCTAATGAGGATACAGAACAGGCCAGCCTAGAGCCAGCCTTATGCCTGATCCAGGAATTATCTTCTGGCAAGAAGAAAAATGGCTGAGAATTGATGGTTTGGGAGCATGGTGCCAGACACATCCTGCTGCTCCAGCTCCTTTCAGATCTGTCTGGATGCCCTTCCTCACTACCCCGCTGGCATACTGTATTGAGTGCAACAAACTAAGCTGGGACAGGGCAGAGAGTGTCTCCTTTGTGGAATATGGAAGCTAATCTCACTTCCACAGGGAGTGAAATGTAGTTCCCAGGAGGTTTTTGATTATAGGTCTGAGAACCAGTGCCCACTAAGAGAACAGCTTGGGAGGGATCTAGAGCACTGGCCAGGTTTTACAAACTTACATGTTATAAGTGACATACACGTGGTGGAGGCCTAACAGGCATCATAAGGGATGTCACTGTCCTCCTGGGAGCCAGGTTGGGATTCAGTGTGCTTACCTTGTGGAGAGAAGCACCTAGGATGTTTGTTCCCCACTAACATACCTCTGCAGCACAAATGTCAGTTTAGCACAGCACATATTGCTAAATCTACAGACCTGGTAATCCTCAACCTCTGTGGAGAAAGAGAAAACCTGATGCATGTCAGAGATGTGCCATGCACAGCCCCCCATCATCAACAGCAGCCATCTCAGTTGTCTTGGCCATGGTGCATCCTATCACCCAGCAACATCTCCCTCCAAAAAATACGATTTTTTAAAACTTTGGACCTTGGATAAGAGGTTGGGGGAGGGTTGGAAAAGGCCCCGTTGCTTCACACTGCACATTAGCAGCCGAGTTCACTTCACAAACACAAGGTGCGCTGTCAGAATAGCCCGGGGCAAAGTTTGTACTTTGCTTGAATTCTAACTTTTGTTTACCAAGGTAATAAACCGGTCTTCTCTTCCAGGTGTAAATGCTATTATGAAAAGGCATATTTGTGTTTCATCTCACCTCAGATGTACAGTATGTGCTCACATCCTACACTGTGTGTACAGCCCACATTGCTCCAGAGCCAGGGAAAGACAGGTAAAAGGGGTAAAAATAAATACCCTACTCTATTCCCTCAGACACAGCGTCCCAGAGGATCTGGGAGCTCAGCTGAACCCCTTCCCTTTCAGATCCTGTGTGCATGCATGCCTGGACCCTGTGAAGGCTGGCTCAGAGGTCTCCAGAGTCTTTGAGGCCTACTCTTAAAGCCATGAGAGGAGCTCATGGTCTCCAAACAACTGAGTTTAGTTTTGACTAGCCTAGTTTGTCACCAGTTTGGCTTTCTTTCGCTAAAACTGCCCACTTGCCCATCATGCTGCCTGCATTCAGGTATGTTACATTTGGTGCAATCTCACTAAAATGGAGGAGAGGGAGATAAACAATAAAAAAACTGACAACGTTTTTTCCTTACACTTCACCTCCTGTTCCTGGTGTCATGCCCACTTGGCATGATTTAGAGATAGCAGACGCACTCTGGATAAAAATGACCTAAATGTTTCCTCATCCCTTCAAACCAGTTTGGTGGCCTTCTGTCTCCAACCCACTTGCAATTTGGCCTGGACACTGGGGCCAGCACCCAGGCCGTCATGAAAAGAAATGCCACAGGATTTCCAGTGACCGAAGTGGTCAGGGCCCCGCTCCGGAGAGGGCTCAGCCGGCACCGCTCCATGGGCACTGGGCATGGGCGCCCGTGCGGAGGGAAGAGCACCGCCTGCCGAACGAGCGTGCCCGCTCGCAGCACGGCTCCCGGCACTTCCTCGCTCGTCTCCCATTAAGGCACTGACCTCACCTGCTCTCACTGAGCTTATAAAATTTCATGAGATGACATCTTGAAAAGCTAAGTGTTAAACGCGGAGTTTGGATGGAGCCCTCACAGAAGCTGACCAGCTGCAGGTCAGCAATAATTTCCTCTCTCATCTGTTGTAGCCCTTTATGAGCAGATTTAAGAGAGCAATAACCATACAATAATTTTTTACATGGACTGTTTATTCTATTAGAAGCCCCTGCCCATATCTCCATCTGTGTAACAGAAAGCCACAGAGGAGAGGCAAGAGAGGGGGTTGGGGATGACTGTGGGCTAAGAGGCTGGCAAGTGATGGCTCTGGCATTTGGTGTGTCCAGTATCGGTGCTTTCTCGGAATATCTTTGCTCCTGAAATCAGAAACCCCGCAGATGCAGCCCGGCTGCCAGCATGGCGCAGGCCTGAGCCTGCCCACGGCGCAGACAAGTTCCCCACCCCGGTGTTTACGCCGAAGCGCTCGCTCAGGTGCAGCTCGGCCCGGCACCCCGCAGCGCCCGCGCCGCACGGCCCCGCACACTCCGCTCCCCACCGCGGCCCCAGCGCCATCCAGGTGCCACTCTGCACCTCGCCAGGCCGCGCAGGGCACACGGCTGGACACACGCGCCAGCCAGATGAGTGGATGGAAAGGATTTGGATCCTGCGCTGTGCATGCTCACGCCTCCTTGTTACTTCTAGAGCCCATAGCGCTTGCCCTGAAGCTGATTTTAGTTCTTCCTGATTTCATTCAAAAAATCATTAAACTTTTGTAATGTTTTAGTTTATTTCTCAACCTCCACTATTCTTTTAGGCTTCTGTAGAAGGGAAAATGCACATAGAAAAGCAGTTGTCCTTAACTATCAAACTAAGGCTCTTCCAGAACCTCTGGTACAGCTTCTCACCAGGCTTCCACGCAATCCCTGCTCCAGAGCACTCTGTATGTGGACTGAGGGAGAACGTTCTCAGCAGCAGCATGACTTAAAGCAGGGCCATTGGAGCCGCAGTAGGATGAAGGACCAAAATGTAGTGTGTCTTTGCCCTGGGAATGCAAAGTAAGAGGGAGGCAGCAGTGCTCAGGGTACTGTCCTGTGCTTTCACCTCCTTGGCTCAGGCGGGCAGCCAGGGACTAAGTACAAAAAAGCTGCTCGCAAGGTGGTGGAGGAAGGAACCGGTGGCTGCTTCCGCATGTGCTGATGAGGCTGCAGGTTAATTCCTGCAGTGGTGCCTGTTTCAACTGACCCCTTGAGTCGGATAAGACAGCGGAGACCATGTATGGGTCCACCCATGCGACTCCGAAGAAATGACATGTCACCCTACTTTGGGAACAGGTGTGTTCAGTGGCCAGATCAAGGTGTGTTAAGAAGCCTAGAACTTGTTTGACATGGGCTATTATTTCATGACATCTTGAGTATATTCCACATGTCCTTTAAATGCTCCAGCAAAGTAATGGCCCAAGCCAGCCTTTCCAATCATGTTCCTCTAACACGTCAGTTTGGTTCTTCCAGAACAGGGAGGGGGTGGCATTTTGCCAGGGTTATGTAAGGAGTAAAGTGATTGCATAAGTTCTGATGGTCACAAAGGTATAAAATAGACTTTATTGGTAGTTACTAGAGGTAGAAAATTTTCCATAGGAATCTGGGCATATTTTACAGGGAATTTATCCTTTTATGGATTTAGACTCTTTGGGATCCTCTTTCTTCTGAAAAAAGTTACTATCACAAACCTTCGCGTAAAAGGAATGTTTACTTTTGTGCAGAAGACAGCAGAAGGGCATTGTGTGAGCTTCTTCAGAGCTACCCAAAGTGCTTGAGTTGTTCTACTGATGTTCAATACATGAAAAGTCAAAGGCAGATACTTGTTTTAAATCAGCCTCCAAATGCAAGTCCAGGACACTTGGTGGGCTTGCCCAGTCCTCTTGGGAGGAGCAATTAAGCAATACTGCAACTAAGCAATGCTGTGATCTTCCTAGAGAATCCAGTAGTGAGTAACATCTCAGTAGTGAGGAAAACACCAGTTATCTGACACAATTTGACAAGCAAGAAAAAATAGTTGAATTCCACATTGAGTAAGGGGTGGGATCTGGTAATTTTCAGGAAAGGGGAAGAATTATACAGCAGGTAAATGTGGTCAAAGGTGGCCCACTATAACTCTACTGACACAAAGTTATGGCAAACTTATTTGCCTTCCTCTGAATTTCTCCTGCATGGAGAGCATTAAACATACAGAAAATGCTTTGCAGGACCAAGTTTTGATCAGTAGTAGCTAATGCATTCCCAGGTTTAATAACAAGTACACTTTGTACATTGGCAGAATGGCAAGCTGCCCAGAGCTTTTGGGCAGATGCTGTTTCTAAAGAAATTAAATGCGTGAATAGATAATAACCAAAGAAATCCCTGCTGGAATAAAGAATGGACAGCCTCCTTCTGATAAAATCAAGTTCTTTCTCAATCACTCCCCACTTGAACACGAAGATCAAACTGAGTCAGTGCTGAAAGCCCTGGATTCTTCAAACAAGCGGTTGGGTTTCTTTATTGTCATTACATTGTAGCTTATCCTTGAAACTTGAAAAACACAGCAAAGATGACTTCTCTCTTGCCCTTACTAAAAGAGGGCCATTAGAAAAGGTCAGCTGTCTCGGTTAGGTTGAAGAAAGAGCCACTCTCTTTCTTCTTGAATCATTGTATCCAACCTGCAAAGGACAAGAGGGACAGAGGGGAGGGCATGTGTCCAGGCCATGAAATGTAGGAGGAACTGAGTGACGACCCAGCAAAGAAGACCTGCAGAACAGCAAGCGGGAGCAGGGGCCCAGTGGTGAGAAGATGAATGCGAGATTGAAGAGGACTGGCCAAGCTCTGACGTGAGAAAGAGTGAGGAGAGGATCAGGGTCAGAGAGTTCTGCCAGTGAAGAGAGGGATAATCTCAAACCACCTAGGTATTTCAAGAAGCTTCCATTCATGACGCAAGGTGTATTACTCAACTGGCCTCCCCCAGCTGCTGAATCTTCTCCCTAGACTGGTGCCAGACCCTGCCTTTGCAGTGTGCACACTTCAGCCTAAAATGGCTCTCACAGGTTCCTCTAGGAGCACCATGGGAGCCAGACAAAAATTTGGCTGTTCTGAACAGGCCTCCTGGCAGCGAGAGGAGCCAATATCTACAGCAAGGCTTAGAGAGTGGGTGAAATAGGTAGAGTGCACCTAGTGGGGCAAAATACAGCACCATGATGATGGGGTGTTGCTTTCAATGTCAGTGCTGACATGGGGGACTAGTCAGAGGCAGCTACTTTACCAAAGTTAGTAATTTCTCCCTTTTGGTTAGTATGCGTACTGCCCTGGGGACGCGTGCTGCGTTGCCCTGTGGTGCACCTTCAGTTCCTGGCTGCCAGCAGCACACAAAGATGCTGCAAAGTGCAGAGATGCTTGGCCAATATTTTTCCAAGGAGTAGGGATCAAGTCTTGCTTCTCTTAGTCCTCTTGTTTCTCACAATTCTGTGGGTCAGTGCAGCCCCATGAAATTCCCAAGGCTGTGGGACCTAACTGCAAAGTATGATGACTCTGGAAAGCAGGAGATGGAGCATTAAATAAAACTCAGGAACGAGTCCCTAGAGCAGAGCTGTACCTAGGAGACGTGTTGAGCTACCCTGTAGCAGTGGATAAGACACCTTTGAATATGAGACAAATGAGAGGTACCCAACAGACCCCCAGGCTCTCTTTGTCTTTCGGTGAAAGTGAGTAGGGACTGATTGTAGTTTTGTTGCCAAGGCATAACCCTGGCATGGATGACAGCATGAAGACGGGAGGGTGCTGTGTGCAGGCTTCATATCCCGTCCTGAGCTGGACACTGCACTTGGCAGGGATGTGGTTCTTGGACTTCAGGACTCCTGAGGCCGCTGGGATGGTTCTGAAATGCCTCACGGTGAGAGAGAAGCTGGTCTGCAACCAGTCATCCAGAAGGACAGCTGTAATATCTAATGTCGCTGGATCTTACTCAGCATCTAAAGCACATTTCTGTTCTATGTGATAAGTGGTTTATTTTCAACATCTAGAGCATAGAAGGCAAGTGAGATGATGGGCTACGGCACTTTACACTCCTTTTGTGCCAACTGTGTTACAATATCATTTTGATGTCACTATTTCTTCCTGCTAAATTTAAAAATTAAAAAAAAATCTATTGCCAGACATTTCTCAGCAGGGAGATCTTTCAGTTTGTTTCCTATTATATCTACCTTTTATGACTTCATTGACATATTCAGAAGAGAAGGAGAAAGAAAGTGGAGGGAACAAAATTAATACTTTCATATATATATTTCTAAGTCCTTTTAATTATAAAGGATCTGAACAATCCTTCAAAAAAATCTGACTTTGGAATGCCAACATTTAGTTGATGCCTTGAAGTATTCATGGGGGTTGGGATTAAAGCTGACATTTTTTAAGACTGATTAAACTCGAGGACTTGTTGACTAGAGCTAGGCTTTCATTATTCCTCTGACATGAGTGGAAAGTTTCAGAATTCGACAGTTTCTAAGATTCCAGCATGTCTCCACAGAGTCCAAACAAATGGGCTGGGAAAAGCAGTAAGAGGTAAAACCCAATGATAGGTACATGTTTTCTTTTGCTGTATCTCTAAAATCCAGTTACTGAAATTCGGCATTTTTTTCCTGATCCGCTCCACAGATATGTTTTGCCAGTCCCTGCAAGTAAGCAATGGGCTCTCTGTTTCTAGATGTCTCTTGGGGAGCAGCTGCAAGCGCCAAAGCATTTGCCAGCTGTGGAGGGAGCAAGGCCTGGCTGGGCCAGCCTAGCGTTAGCCAGCTCCCTGCTTCCTGCTCTGCGACTGTGAGACAGCCACGTTATGCATGACAGACATGTTTCTGAAATTCCTTGCTGGTTATTTGCACTGGATTTGCTATGGTTCTGCATGTGGGATGGAATGAAGGCTGCTACAGTGTACGTAGCTGCCATGGGAGGTGCAATGAACCCAGAGCCTGCACCCTTTGGGAGGACTTGCAAAGCACAGAAGAAGTCTGAGTCCTCTTAGAGGAAGATTTTCCATGCAAAATATTATCTCTGCTTGAGTACAACAATCTTGTGGGAGCCAAGGTCCCTCTCAGGAGACCTATCCTCAAGAAGAGTTATATACCCAAAGAGGGAGCTCTGCAAACGGTGTCTATGAAAAATAACCTATCAATCATGGGGGTTTATCAGTGAGCTCTGCAAGAACTCACACCTATATTGGGCAGCACTTAGGAGCTCACTCTCACACTCACTTAGGAGCGAATGAAAAAGGCCCAAACTTCCCGCAGGGAAGGCTAGAGGTTGACTCCTGAACTGAGCAGGATGTGGATCTGGCCTTTCAGGCACCCAATGGTTTAGCATCGTGGTGGTGGTTGGCTGGCTTTTCCCGAGCAGTGACAGAGAAGGTCAGAGCTGCTCCAGTACAACCTGAGAAGATGAGACATGAATTTCCGCATAACTTTGAAGTAAAACTAGGCAATAAAAGTACCTGGAGGATAGGGGAGATTTCCAGGCCTCACAAGGACAGTGACAGCATTGCCTTTATCCACCCAAGCCTTCTAAGCCTTAGACACACTGCACTGACATGAGAAAAGCTCCCCAACCTTCCTCACTCCTCTTCCAGGCAGCACTCCCCTGCAACAACTAAAGTGACACTGCCCTGGCATTTGCCCAGCTGTGTTCCTGGGCATGGGCCTCACGAGTACACCCGTCTTAACTGACCCACATCTTTCCACAGGCTGTTTCTGGGGCAGTGTCAGCGTGTTTTGCTAGTGCTGTTGTACATTGCCCCTGCCCTGCCAGGGCAGCTTTCCAGGCAGGGCAAACATTTCATCATCATCTTCCCTTGCATTATTTTCTCTTTCTTTCTCACTTCTCTTTCTCTCCCCACCCACTTCCTTTTCCTTAAACACTGCCTTCTTCCCAGGCAGTGCGGCCAGCTCATCAGGCCTGGTGCTGCGTGCCAGCCTCAGGGGCCATGCAGAGCCAGAGCTGGCCCACTGGGTCCCATGGGGGACACCAGGACTGCAGGGTCCACTCCAAGACCTGCATCTCCAGACTCCATCCTTATCTGCTGGCATTGCTGCATGTCCAAGCACGGCACTGGATGGAGGGAGCTGGGCCACATCCACCAGCCTCCTTGACATGAAGAGACAGTAGACAGGGAGCAAAGGAAAGGGTCAAACCCAATGTGCACCTCATCTGCTTGCAACCTTCAGAGCTACTGCGCGAAAGACACTTCTTCAAAAAAGGCTGATTTTCTCACGTTCCCTTCTGTGGGAAGAGCAAAACATAGCATTTCTACAGGGCTGGTCACCTGGGGATGGGTGAGGCAGAAAGCATGCAAGAAAAACACGTGGTTACCCAGGGCAAGCCAATGGCTTCCTGCACTTTCTGAGTGCACTTCTCCCAAGAGACAGAACAGGAGCACTCTGGTGACAGAGCTCGTCAGGAAATGGTACTTTCTGCAGGAAAAAGCACTTTTTATTTTTTTTCTGGTCTCACTTTTTTTTTCTGTCAAGGGTGAGGGGAATTGATCTGAGAGGCTGCACTAAAAGTGCATATTACAGGCAAAAAAATGTCCATTTCCTTTCTAATCTTGAGGATTTTCTTGATGCAGACAAATATCTCTGCCCAGAGAGCTGAATTGCTTCTGTTCCAGTTGCTAAGAACCACACTTCGTTAGAGGAGAGTTTGATGAAAATTTTAAGTGGTGGAGAAAATGGAAATTTTCCAAAGAGATAGCTGTTGGAATCTGGAAATGTCTCATGTTGTTGCTGAAAAGACATTATACACCTTTCTTTGGACCAGATCCATTAGCAAGATGGCTTTTCCAGAGAGGAAAGTCATGGTTTAGGAAACAGGTGATGACACCACTTTCAGGACACAGATACAGCGAGGAGAGATGAGGTAAGAAAAGAAACTGTTCAAATGATACCACAGGGGCAAGAGTGAAGCCTCCTGTGACTGGTGGATAAAAGTCTGGCTGAGGTTTACTTGGAGACTTTTAGCTTCCTAATTCTGGATCTGGTACCAGTACCTTGTGCTTTTCCCTCCAAATATTGCTATAGTAATTCAGAGTGTTACAAAAGTTGATGCTATGCAAATTTCTGGTGGGAAATAGAGCTGTCTTAAAACATTGATAGCCTGTGGTTTCATTTATGTGGTAGATGTAAATGCGTCTAATGGTTCTGAAAAGAGCTGTATGAAAAAAATGATTTGGAGTTGTTTTCTTATGAATAGTTCTGAAAAGTAAGGAAGGAGTGTGTTACCTCAGATTGCAACTAGCAGTATTTATTTAAGTTACAGAAAATGTGAAAGGTGAGGACAAAGCGTTGCACTTTGATTTGGAGCAATTTACAAGTAAAATGGAGGGGAATTTCAAGCTGAAATAAACATTGCAAATGTACTTTCTTGGATTTTTTTTCTCAGGACAAGTAATTTAGTAAAACTTGCACTAATGCCCAAAACTATTCATTAATATTTGCATTTTTCACGCAGGGGAAGTTTCAGTTGAAAAAAAATCTCCATCCCCCACTCTGAGCTTGGAGATATCCTAGGATATCTTGCAGCTCACTGCTAGGGACACATCTCCAACTCAGTCTCCATGTGTTTAATTTTGGCAAGTCTGCCCTTTTGATATTTGGCAAGGTTTGCCCCAGATCTGTTTTCACGCGAGGAGTTCCAAGCTGATGCACCGAAGTCCCTCTCCTGGTTGAGCCCATGTGATGACACTGCTTCCTGGGATGGCAGACAATGCAGTCAGTCACCAGTCCTGAGGCAAAAGAGCCCATCTCCAAGCCCCGGCTCTACGTGAGGGGACCTGCTGCCACCATGCAGTGACCACTCCTTGGATCCAGAGACAAAGCCATCACTCGCAAGTGCAGCCCTGTGGGTGCTGTGCAGGCTGGAGACTTATACTGCCCTCCCATCTCTTTAGAAAGGTAGGTGTAGGAGAGCCACACTTTAATTCCCCATTCATATCTGCTCTGATTTTGGCCTTCGGGTGGCTGCAATTCAGTTTATTTCCACTGCAACCTTCTCTCAACAGGGCTTTCCAGCCTCAAGTGATGAAACTTCCCATTCCAGCCCCTCCTCTGAAGTGCAGCTGCAGAGAATATCCTGGGACCTTTGGTGCTTTGTCCACCACTGAAATTCAGCTCCTCTGATGTGGGATGCAGCAGCCACTTTCCAGCCCCACAGCAGAGACACATCAGGGCATGAGGGGAAGGGCATCCTAAAACAGAAAAACAGGCGGCAGTGGGACGTGGGCATCCTAGGTGGATATGAGCGCCCTAGGTGGAGCTGAGCCAGGTTCTGCCTCTTGAAGCCCCAGGGAAAACGGCAGTGGTTAATAAGATCAGGCAGCCAAGGATAGGAGCACCATTTTTTCTCAGAGGTAAGTTAAGAAAAAGGAAATAGTTTTTTTAGCCAAAATGACCTGAAAGTCTATTTTATAGCCATGTGCATTAACTCTTAAGTGGCAGCAAGGTTTGGAAATACCTCTAATGGCTTTTATGAAACTTTCAGAGTGGGTTGTAACAGGGCAACTTTGGAAATAGCTCATATTTTCTGAAATGACTCAAAAAGACACCATTAGGTTAGCCTGAATTTCCTATGCTCCTGAAGCTAGGCAAAGAACCATTAAAAAACAGACATTTTAAAATCCAAACCTCCTTTTTTTTCTGTAGTTTTAATCATTCCCCGTGGTACCTTCAACACAAACAATGAAGCACTGTGCTTCGGTCTGAGAACCGATCATTAATGTTTATGAGACACTGAGATAGCAGGGGAAGAGAAGCACAGAAATAGTGTGTCTGAATAAATGAGAGAAGTAATATGTTCAGTCTCGGCAATTACTCATGTTCTCAGAGCCAAGGAGGTGCCCAAGTTTTAGTAGGTGTGGGCCTCAGTTTGTTCCAAAGATACTTTCAGATCAGCCTGTTTGCTACATGACCAGAGCACTTCCAGAATCCACTCTGCTTTTCTAGGTAGGAACAAGAGAAGCTGTTGGACACCAGGAATTTGGCACTATAACCACATTACTTCAGCGGCATTAGTGGTACAGAGGAAGATCAGTCATCAGAATGCTGTGTTGATAAATAGCACAGAAATACAGAGCTAAGGAGGTCTAGAAGGATAAAAAGTGTTTAGATTTAACAGTGAAAATTACATTAGAAATGGATAAATGTGCTTCCATTTTCCTGATCCCAGACATTCCTGGGTACATAGACTGTGGCTGTTTTATTTTTAAAATCAACAAGTTCTTCTGAGGAAAAGAAGGATCTCAGTCCCATGAATGCCATAGTAGAAAGATGTGTCCTCCTGCAGCCAAGAGATACAGTGGCTGCCAGCTGGACTTGGTCTCTCCCTAAGTTCTGTCCTCACAAACAGCACAAGCTGTCTCTTATCTGGCACATCATCTGGGATAATGGGATTGAGATATTTCAAGACATCATCTGGGAGAGGAAGATAAATCAAGGTGAGTTGATTTGCCAGGTGTATCCTGCAAATTGCAAGGCACACACCTGTGCATTGCCCTTCCAGCTCTGGCTGCGCAGGGCCCTGCTGTAACAGCAGCTTTGCAACGTGTTGAACCATTCACTGATCCCATATCTGGACTCCTGGGAAGAGAGGAGCTGCTTTGCAAGACCAGAGCGCTGGTAGATCCTTACCTAGCTCTCGCATGTATGCACACATGTACGTACACGCAGGAAAGGCCAAGGCAATCCTTTTAAACGGCTTTGCTCTTGTATCCCTTGAGCCATCTTGACGACATTGTTCGTATTAGAGAAAGTGTGTTAAAGCTGCATTTTGATGGGAAGAAACCGCATTCCCTCAAAAATGTGTATCCAGTGTGATGAAAACTGCACATTGTTTTATATGGAAAGGTGTTTCATTTTGGGAAACTGCAAAACTGTGATCGTGCTTCCATTTTCTCACTGTTGATGGTTCTCCCTTATCTTTGCATTACCGTGTGGCACACCATGCCGGATGGCTGCAGCCCCATCACCAGGGCATGCCACAAAGTAGATGCAACTTTCTATTATTTTTAGTCTAGTTTTAACAATGCTACTTAATAGCATCAATCTGTCTGTCTTCCCTGGCTCCTAAGAAATAGTTATGCACCTGTTGCAAGGTCAACAAAGACAGGACTTGAAGGCCCATATTTCCTAAAGCTGCCCTGACTTCCTACCCTGCTGTTTAGAGCCCAGGGCACAGCAGATGCCCCGGGCTGCTTAGTGTGGGGCCCAGGCTGCCAGGATGAGGCGAAGGCATCTTAGAAGCACCTTGTTTTCTCCAAACATCACAAAAGCAGTGCAGCCAGCTGGCACCATGGAAGTGTTCGCACCACAATACTCTGTCCTGGCTCGCTTCATAGCCAGAGGGCAACCATACTCTGTTGTCTTCCTCCTCCTCCTCTTCGTAGCCACTCGTCACCCCACCAACTCTCAGACAGCGAGAAATTTTTCAAGTCTCCAGTTTAAATGCTCATGATTATCCTTATCACCACAGCATCTAAAGGGGCCCAAGCAAGACCAAAGGACTTGTTTTGCTAGATCCAGCCACTGCATGCTAGGAGTAATATAGCTGCCTAGTAATACAGCAGCTAAGTTCCTGGTCTCACTAACTCTTACAGACATTAACATTAAACCTCTGAATAACTACATGGAAAGGAAGATGACCAGGCCCTAAGGAAATTGCCTGTTTCTGTCCGTGGCTTTAATTAACCTGTCCACAGGCTCAAGCTGTGTAACACCTTGTGGAAGAGAAATGCAGGGCAAGGAGAGCTTTGAAGGAGTTGATTACCAATGCAGGGCACTACTGCGGCAGCACAGGGGCTCTGCCTGCTGCGGTCCCCTGAGCTCTCAGTGCCTTGGTGCTTTCACGAGGCCCATGTCTCTCCTCTGCATGTGACTGCGCAGTCAGTGAACGACTCTGAATGTCTTTGCTGGGACATTCTCCTGTCACAAATACACTGTTTCCTTGATTTAAATTTCTGCTCATTGTGCAAGCATATCCACCAGTCCCAAGAGAGAAGAGTCTTCTATAGGCACAGACCCCCTCTTAGAACGGCAGTCTTGACAACCCCTCCAAAGCAGGATTTGCAGAGATGCTTGAACACCAAGGACAATCCGTCCCCTAAGATGAAGAGCCCACTGGGAGCCACCAGACCAGTGGTGCCTGGCCCACATCTACATGCTAAGATGTTTCTCTAGCTAGTTGTCTAGATGACAAAGCTGGACCTCATCTGTGTAATAGACCTGCTCCCTCCTGAGGGTGCATCCTCATCCTTACCTGGGCAGACAGACTGATGAACTTTGTCAGACACTGGGAATGCTGGCTAACAAGGCTGACCAATGCTTGGCATGTCTGGGGGCTGTAGACTGAGCTTTTCCTGCTCATAAGAAGGCTAATTAATCAGCTCTGCTATTCTGGCATCACCCAAAAGTGAAAATACTTTCTGGCAGAGCAGCAGGCACAAAATTAGATGCTGCATTAAACTGCCAAATCTCCTTTACTCCTTTATTAGTTGCATTTGGTGATGATGAGGAGCAAGGCATTAACCGGTCCCTGATGGATAGAGAAACTATTACTCTGCTTTCTCTTTGCAGCAGGGAGGAGGAAATAGGTTTTATTACTGAGATTTCCTTGAAGACATTCACTTGACTTTGTGGCATGAGAGACTGAAGAAAAATGAAGAACACAGGAATCTTGGCTCAGCAGGAGAGATTGCACACCGATAATAAAAGAGAGAAGTACTGGGTCAATTGGGATCTGAAATACACTTAGGTGATTGAATCCTTGGGTTGGGTCAAAGCTCTGATGATCTGCTGGGCTCTACTGATTTCAGCATTAAAGTCAGGATTGCAGGGCTGGCACTGAGTACCTAAATTGTGAAACTTGCTGGGGACATGCATTTGCTATTCACTGGAATGGAATAGGATGGAATGGAATGGAATAGCGCATTAAGTCTTTTTTTTCAAAATCAGGTCCTGAACATATTTACCCCCTTCTTAGCTTCATGCCTAGTTCCCACTGTAATGCAGTATGAGGCAACAAAAATTAGAAAAACACTGGAAGAGTCCTTATGAGTTATCATATCCATGCCCTGAAATCACAGAGGGTTCACTCCTGAGAGAACTGTGTACACACATGTATGTGCACAAATACCCATGAGTCACAGCATCTCAGATGGGTCTGGGAACCTCCTCAGCCACCACAGATGTATCCAACAAGGATCATGGGCCAAAGCCGTGTGTATTAACAGCAGGAGGAGGTGATTACAGGAGGATATAGTAAGCTACCAGCTTTGCAACTGGGTTGTAGGATGTGCAGTGCATTCTGCCACCTTTGCTCCAGGCACCAAAGAGGCAGGGACAGGTCAGACAGAAATGAGCAGGAGTCTTTTAAACTACTCCGGAATGATGTGCTGAATTTTCTAAGACATAATCCTAAATACTTGTTCACCCATATCTCAGAAACACAGGTTGGAAGCAAGTGTCCAAAGGGCCTGCAGCAGACAGGAACAGGGAGAGCACAGGTCTGCTGCCTACAAGTCCTGTGCAGTGGGTTGACACCAGAGAGGAGAAAGAGCTGCTTTCCGTCTGTCGTAGGGCTGGCTTGCTGAGGCATCAACGGTCTATGAACACATCTAGCATCTAGGGTGGACATTGGAAGAAGGGCTCAAATCACAAGGGAAAGCAGACCCTGCACCAGGCAGCAGCAGAGCAGGATGTGGTTGTCCAGAGAAGAAGGGACCAGGCACCAGGGCCCACAAGGCCCCTGCAGGTCTCCTTAACAGAGGGGTGTCCTCATCTCGTGGAAGCTTGTATAAGCCACTAATGGGATATGACGCAGGCTGGAAAGCCAAAGGAAACCAAAAGGAAGGTCGGGATGGATTTGGACCTCCTGTGTGGTAAAGCAGCACTGGGGGATCCGGTACGAGGCCTATGGCAAGTGACAGGAAAAGTGGGTGACACAGCATCATCAAGCAAGGAGGCTGGGTCATGCTGGAGGCACCCCACGGTGTGCACAGCTCTCCCTCGCACTTGTCCAAAAGGACACGTGGTAAGGAGAAGCAGAAAGGGCATCTGCATCCACCCATAATGCTGCCCACAAGGTGAACATCACCTTGGCTCGGCAATTGGCCCTAATAACAGCACGGTCTGATGAGATGAGTTTGCCTTGCAGGACACATCCTCCTAGGAGACCAGACGTGGCTGGAGCTTTGCTGCTGGCAGGCCTTGCTGGCCAGTGATTGAATCCCAGCCCCTGGGATCATTCCCAGCTCTGCTATGGCCTCCAGTGCCAGTTGCCTCCCTTGGCCTCATTTTCCACATCTACAATGTAGAGATAAAGGTAATTACAGCCCCTAGAGCAGGACTGAACGGCTTGGCTTTGTTCATGTGTCTAAAATGCTTGGAGATGAAAGGTGCTTGACAGAGCAAAGCATTGTTATTACTAATAATTACAAAAAGTAATCAAATATTTATCTAGCAGCATCCGTCCCAGATGCTGTTTTTTAACTTAAAATGTACACATGCCTTGACTGCCAAACCAAAGCCCCAGAATCACTACATTAGCCCTACAGTAAAAAGAAGGGGGGCAAAAAGTGCTTTGGGTCTAAAAAGGGCTGTCTGTTCCAGCAATTAATTTAATTGGCCTAAAAATAACCCAGGTACACTGCAGTTCCAAATTGCTCACTGACAACAAACCCAAACAGGGCCCACGGGCTGCAAGGTAGCAGGTTAAATGCTGCCTCTGAGGCTGCCCGGCTGATGCTGGCACTCGAGTATTTTTTCTCCCGGTATTAGCCACCGCTTGCCTCTGTGGAGCCGGGCTCTTGTAAAATGTTTATCAATGCCTGGGCATCTTCCAGCGTGGGAAAGGGTGCATGCAGAGAGAAGTCTCCCCTTGCAGGCAGCAGGGACTGGATTTCATCGCTCTTTTTAATTCACGTCTTTATAATTTTATTGCCTTTTTTTCCCCTGTTTTCTAATAAGCTCCTCTAACACCTAATAAAATCAGTCCTTTTCCCTTCTACTTACCTCCCCCTGCTGCCATTGCGATTACCTAGACAAGAAAAATACGGAGCACAGGGTCCTGCGGGCTGAGGTTTTAGTGACTGATTTCAACTGACGTGAGCAGAATCGGGAATAAACTTCAATGTCACGGTGTTTTGATTCCTCCTCCTTCTGTATTGCATGAAATATCTGAAGGGGACAAACGCCAAGGAGTGAGAAGAATTCTTTCGGGTCGCATAGCCAAAAATGAAACTAAGAAAGGAGCCATTTCCAGAGAGGGAGATGCAGTCAGCTGTGCAATAGTTATCTCTAATAGATGGCATCTCTCCCTGACGTGATCTTTATGATCCTTCTATTGCAGCATCGCACAGTCTTTAATGGATTATTCCTTCCAGCGCCTTGGCAAGACCATGCTGTCTTCTTATACACATTTTACCAGTTGGGACTGGAGGCATAAACAGGCCACAACCCAGCTTCCCTAACCTCCTTCGGCACCAGGCTCCCCCTGGTCACAGCTTACAAACCCGTATGAAATCTGGGCACTATCCTGTTTAACGATGAGCTTATTTGAGAAGGTAGATAAAATGCTCCGTGACCACAGAGAGGCAAACAAAGCTCACTAAAATCAGGTTTGTTATTTCCAGCTCCCCTGTCAAAACAAAACACAATAATTTTAGGAGACAATTAAGCTCCCTGATTTCCACGGGAAGAAGGCACACAAATACTTTTGAGGATCTGAGCCCACACGATTATGTAAGGCTTTCACAGGAGGGAATTAACCCAATTGCTAGATCATCCTTGCAGAGAGATTCTTATTGCCCACTCAGGGCTGATCTAGGGGAAATCCTAGAAACTGGTAAAATTTGAATCAGAAATTTCAAATTTGATTGACCTGTCCCTTCTCTATCCTCCACTCGGGGACCAGTCAGTGCCTGTATCCCCAAGTTTGCCAGTCTGGAACATCCCAGGCATCCTGCCAAGCACGCGGTACCCTGCGAAGGGTGGTCAGTTCCCCGGCACCCATAGACCTCGCTGCAAGGGGAGCGCAGTGTGAACCTCCAGAGCAGCTCCTGGACAGGCAGGGTTGCGGACAGGGCAGAGGCACGGCAGGATTTCCACGTCTCGGCAAGGAGCACGATTTCCTCCCTCCAGCCCAGGGCTGCTTTGCTAAATACGCTGCCATAATACAGCAAAATTAAATGAAAAAAAAAAAAAAAAAAGAATCCAGAAGAATTTGGAGAAACAACAGGGAAGGTTGTGGGCCAAATCCTGCTCTGCATTATGCTGGTGTGTATCAGGGGTGGTTTGGGTGAAGCCTCAGGCAATTGGAGTAAGTCAGGTCCGAGTCGTGTTCTCTTGCTCTGGCTTGGGGAGATAGAAAGCAAATCTGGCTACTTTCCCACATTTAATGCTGTCACGGTGGAATTTATCATCCTCAAACTGGTAGAATTGTTTGTACGAGCAAGGATCGTACCAGCAGCCCTGGGAATGCAAAAATCAGCCAGGGGGAATGAGCTCTTTCTGCTTAGGATGTAAGCAGCTCCGAGAGCAGAGCCGGCAATAAAAACCTACCTTTCCCGGGCAAGCAAAGTCTGCCTAAACTGTCACTTTAATTGAAACCTTCTACAGTCATATACTTCACCTTATGTTTAATGATTCACCTCCTAAGCAGCCCACTTGTACCTTTGTAATCTTTTTGAAGGTTAACTTGTTGATCCTAGAAACTTGCCTTGAGAGAGAGACGGGGAATTTTCAGAGAGGTTCGGAAGAAAAAGTAGCACATTTTCTGATGAAAAGTATTTTTCTTGAAGGAGAAGGAATAAAAAATATATTGCAAAATTTGGAGACTCTCGTGAGACTTTGGAATGAAAACAGAAAAGAAGGAAAAATAGAGAGAAATGTCCACGAAAAAAAAATAAAAGAAGAGGGAAGTTGCTGGATTTATTTTCCAGCTCCTGGGAGACATTTTACTTCTGCTGAAGAAGAATTAAAATACATTTGTCATTTACTAGATTAAATAAAAATAATCTTACTGTTATATTATTTTTAGGACATAAGGACATTCTTATGGGTAATAATCTATTTGTAATGCTTTAATGGAGAAACTGGCAATTTTATACAGCTTCAGGATCGATCCTTCCCTATTTGCCACGTACCTATGCAAATAAACATCCCATTCGATTCATATCCATATCATAGAATCTGCCTAGTTAGTTCTTACTTCTTCTATATTTAATTATTTAAGATAAGAAGAAATCACACAGGAATATTTGTCTCAAAAAAATAGCTGACTTCTTATCCTTGTCTTTGGAGAATAACAGAAAAAGATGAGAAAATCTAATTCTTTTTAAGTCCTAAAATTGAAACTCAAATAAGAAAAAAAAAGGGCAAGAAAAAAAATACAAATGCAGAAATCAACCCCCCCACTTTGATACATGATAAATATGGAGGGGGTTATTAATTTTTTTTTTACTGTAGCTATTCATAGTTGTACCTAAATGTACTCTATAAATCTGTTAATATATTATTTAACATTCTAACTACTGGTATAAAAATTTATAAAATATTCTGTTGGCAAAACATTTAATTGAATTCTTTTCTAATACAGTTTGTTTTTGCCAGACATGCTTTTAAAGATAGTACAGAAGAATAAAAGACTTTCAGGAGGCAGTAAAAGAAATAATTACCATTTTCACCATTACTTCCAAACACAATCCCACCCAGTCACCAAATCCTTTAAGTCCAAATCAAAGAGTTTCAGTGAAAGGAATTCATCATTTCAAGCATTTCAAAGAATATAAAATAAAAGTTGGTGTTTTATTTGAAGAGAGAAATTGAAATTCACGTAGCCCTCTCCTGGTTGAGATGTCCGAGAAATTATTAAAGAAAAAAAAAAATATATTGGCTTAGTCTAGACTTTGGAGGCCGTCTTCAGAATGATCAGGATTGATGCAAATCTGCAAATCCCTGTTTTAATTTCAGCGTTCTTCCACTCTGGCTCCCGGGAAAACTTAGAGCCACCGGCCTTTCTGTTTGGTTATCTTCTGACTTTGGATATGATTGAATAATTTTTGAACGGTTCTTCAAGGCAAAAGAGAAATGAGAAGGACTACTAATCACCTGAAACAAGTACGGCTTTTATTCTGTTTTATTTTTTTTCTTTTTCTTTTTTCCCAAAAAAGCAACCACCTCCAAATCAGGTTTAAGCTACCTGAATAACTCCTTACCAGGAAAGCATCTGCAGGGTTAATGAGGTTTTCTTTCTTCTAAATCGTGAAAGCTGACAGATGGGTTGAGAAAAGGCAGAGGGCAGTTTTGCCACCCGGTGCCAGCAGAGGGAATTCGAACTTCCCCGGCTCATGCGCGTTACCTTCCCCAGGGTGCCGGGATGGGGCCAGCGAAGCCACGTGCAGCGGACGGGCAGTGGGGGGACATCAGCACTCTGCCCCCCTGCCTCCCCGCGCGCCCGCCACGAGCGTGTCCCCCCACACAGGACGCCCGGAGGCACCCACAGCCTTTGGTCCCTAAGTGGTTAAAAATTGATGGGTCCTGGGGAGGGAACAAGGTGACCATGTGTTCCCGGTGGGATGCAGTTGGCAGCCATCTAACTCCTTGGGCCAGGCGCGAGGACAGCCGCTGGTGACAGACGAGCTTGCATTCTCTCCTGGCAGCAACAGGCGCACAGAAATGCCCATTACTTGGCCAGGTCATAAGAAGACACCCCAGGATTTCATCCAAGCTGAGCTTCCCCAGGCCCTCGCTTCCCTGAACCATCCAGGCTGCCGGAGGTTGACCTGGTGGTTCTGTACAAGCTCCCGGCGCTTGTACATCCCCCCACACCCTCCAAGACTGGGGAGAGACTTGGGGGTGCCAACCCACAAGCCTAAGCTTAGTCTTTGCCCACTCATCTGTCTGTCCGAGCACGGCCCTGTCCGTCCATCCATCCCACTGCTTGCCCTGCGGGTCCGGCCTACGTAGACACCTGCCTCAGGCCTTCCGAGTGCTCATCCCACAGCTGGATGTTACGGGAGAAAATTCATACGGGGAATGGAAAAGTACCGAGGCGCCGGGGTGTCGTGTGGCCAGGCGGGTGTCACGGCACAACACGACGCGACACGACGCGACGCCGGCGGGAGCGGGCTGGGTACGGCCAGGTGTACCCAGGGCGTGTTGGGACAGCCGGGCCCCGCCACGACATACGAGTTTTTCCACTTCCAGGCCTTTCGCCAGCTGCGAGGACCAAGGCAGAGCACAAACACTCCCATTACAGGGGGGAAAATAAAAGGAAAAAAAAAGAGGAAAAAAAAAGCTGTGTGAACGTTAATATCCCATTCCCGGCCACGGGGCTCCCACATTTCCCTCTGTCCGGAGCCCATGACTCTGCCGATAGCGAGGGAAACATTTTCTCCCCTGCAGAGGCTCAAACCAGCACATGACCAGCGAGAGGCAGCAGTTTGTTTAGCTCCCGGAGTTTATTTTAATTGAGGCCTTGCTTGTAAGGAGCGCGATGGCAGCAGGGGGAGCCTCCCGGCACGGGGGAAGCTGTTCCGAGGGATTTTCCTTATCAATAAAAATAAGACTGGTCTATTTAAGTGAGCAAGGAGCAGATGGGCCGCGCACTTGGCTGCTCTGATTTCTTAGAAGTTAAGCTGACACGTTGCTTATTGAAGGTTTTAGCGGCTGCAGGAGATACAGGGGTAGGGACTGCAGAGCCGGTCCTCCGCAGGGCTCCGACCTCGAGGAGGGAGAAAGGAGAGAGGGACAGAGCCGAGTGTGCTGACAGGCAGAAACCAGCCCGGTACTCGAGTAGTTTATTATGATGATGTACGAAAAAAAAAAAAAGTGAGAAAAACCATGTGATTTTTATGCAAATCAGGTGAATGGACGGTTAAAAAAGCCCTAAATGTCAGGTAGATAAGATCACATACACCTAGAGCAGTGTCATGATATTCTTTGTACGTTACATTCATACTGGAAACCAGAACGTGTTACAGAAATCAGACACCCACAAAAAGCTCAGCGATTGCACTGAGAACAGGTTCCAGCAGAGCACCAGCCTCCGACAAAAAAAAAAAAAAAAAGTAGGTTAGATTAGAAAACAAGATAATTCAATTGAACCAGGGAATACAGTGTCCCCATGCAGCGTGCAGCCTGTCCTTCGTGCATGCACATTAACATGCACAAAACTCCTTTTAAGTAACGTCGGTGCTGGAGCACCCGGCTCTCAAAATGACAGGGTTCCTCGGGCTGCCTCCTATAGCCCATCCTGGACCACCCCAATGAGGGGGGAAGGCCAGAGGGCCTCTGCTTTAAGGCTAAACTTCAGTGCCTCCGACCGGCTTTCCAGAAGTCCCCGCAGCTACTTCCTGTGGCCACAGGGAAGCCTAGTGGCCCGAAGGAGTTAATTCAAAGAGAAAAAAAAATTATAATGGGTCTTTGTTTATTTAAACAGTGCACCGTGACCAGCACTTTCCAGAGGTGCAGTTTACCTGGAAAGAATAAGTGTTTGCATCTCTAATGTATAAAATCCTGCGGGGACGTACAGCAGTACAGCCCAGACTCTCTCATCATCGCCGATCGATATGTGCTGCTCCGAGGGCTTTAGACACAAAACCATGGCTGCAAAGGACAGCTACAGAATTTCCCAACGCTTTGCATCCCTCATGCTCCCGTGCAGGTAGAGGTTGTTCTCCACCTGAGGAGCTTCGTAGGGGGAGATGGAGAGCAGCCCCCGTCTCGGTCCGCTGCCCCTGTGGCAACGTGGGGTCCTGCTCCAGCTCCTGCACCTCTGTGCTGGGGCCAGGGGTGCAGCAAAACTTTGCCAAACTCCCACGAGGCTGTTTCCAAGCAGAGCATCCCCCTGCCGCCCTCCCCATCCCTGCAACGCCGGGCTGCCGCCTGGGGTTAAAATGCCTGCTGTACCTGGAGCTGCCGCCCTGGCTCCGCATGGTACTGGTGCGGATTTAAAGCGGGAGCATTTGGGTCGGATCCCTGCAAGATCCCTGGCACTGCGCACCGCTGGCCAGCAGCACCGAGAGGGGCAGCAAGGGGTGATGGCCGAGGCTGGAGGAAACCTCCAGCTGGGGCACAGGAGATGCTGACAGCAGCCCCCCAACTCCCCCCTGGGTCCTGGGGACCCTCCCTGTGCAGCAGCCACCTGCCCTCCCCCCCCCAAAAGAAGCCACCTGCACCCCCAGGGAGGGACAACCCGCACCTCGCAGGAGGACACTGTCTGCCCGGCTCCCTTGCACCTAACTGAGCTGCAAGGCCGAACGGCCTGGCAATCCCCAGCCCTGAGCAGGGCTAAAATGGGACTGGGAAGGAGGGGTGACGAGGCCCGGCCTTGCTCGGCACTGAATCCTCCAGCCATCAGGGGACTACGAAACCACTCCCCTTTGCCAGCACCCCAAACCTCCTGCAAGGCACCCAGCAGCTTCTCGGGGTGCAGGAGTCACGGCAGGCTGCGGCTGGGCCGGTTACGCCGCAGGGAGGAAGAGGGCAGATTCAGGTGCAAGGAAGGAGAAGGCACAGACGGCCGGGCCGTGCGGCGAACTCCCGGCCCGAAGGGGATGCTTACGGCCCGTTTATAAGCCCCGGTAAACAGCGGGGCAGAACGGAAACTCTGATGCAAGCCCGCGCCTGGCCGTGGCGAGCCGTAACGAGAGTCTCCTCTGTGACAGTGCCCCTCATCCACATGTCGTGATCACCCTTGGATTGATGCAAAAAAAAAAAAAATCCACCAACCCCTCTATCTCCTCCCTAACTTTTTGCAAACATTGCATTCGACCCGGCACACAATCCAGCTAAAACGAAAGCGCCAGGCTGCAGAAAAAGACAAACAGAAAGGATCTCTTTTTTTCTCTTCCCTTTAATTTCATTGCTGTAAATAACAAAATCCCGGAGGGCAGTTTATATTATTTGCTCCATTATTTGGTCGTTTACAAGCTAGCCGCTCCGCAAGCGCCTGCAGAGCCACCTTCCCAGTGCCCAGATCCGAGAGCCAACCAGACCAAGCCACAGCCACTCACTTGGAATTACACGCTGCTTTTTAACCACAGGAAAGACGTCTTTCAAGCATATCTGTACATCTCAAGTGTCTCAGTAGCAGCATTTCTATCTCGCCACTGGGCTATTTTTAATGATAAGATGAGTTGCATTAGCAGCACGTCTTTCTTCCTAATTTTTTTCCCCTGCTTTAGAGCAGGTTCTGAGCGTTTCCGTTCAAGAGCTCTGCTGTGAAACAGAAAATAAAAGCAGCACACAGCGCACAGCTACTTGGCGCTAAGGCTGCACACTTCGCAGGACTCGTGCGTAATTGAATCAGTAGCTCTGAGCAATTGTATTAGCTGGATCGAGGGCACTGTGACCTGTGGTGGTTATTCTTGTAAACAAATTTCTATTAATTGTCATGGCCCGGGAATACCGGCACGCGCCCTCCCCCTCCTTTCTGTAACGCCGAAGCGGCCACCGGGCACTCGCGACGCCCTGCAGCCGAGAAGCTGTCAGAGAGGAAAAATCCGAGACTTCAAAGCAGCTGATATATCCGTGACACGCGCGCGCTGCACGCAGGCCCGGCACGGGCGAAATAAATACGCAGCGCTCGGAGGTGCAGATGCACAAATCTCGGCAGAGCTGCGAACGGGGTGGCGAATTTACATAGAGGACGAGAATAACGCGTCCGTCAGCCCCCTTCCCCCCGCCTCCCCCCCAGCAAAGCTATCTGCAAGAGGGGTTGGGAAGACTTTGCGTTTTCGCCGCTGCCCAAAGCCTCCTCCAGCGGCAAATGCAGGCCTGCACGGCGCCCGCCGCAAGACTGGCGACCAGCGCGGGCTAAAACTACTGAAAAAAAATAAGAAAAGAAAGAACAAGAAAGCCTCCTTCCACTGCACCCCACAAGGAAAACCAAGCACGGTTTTGCATACGATCATAGTCAGACATTTACATACAAACAGAGGAATTCAGGTATTTACAAGCTGCTCGCAGGCTACTCTGCAATAACAACACGACGACTACAACGAGGATGAAGAATTCACCCACCACTTAAGCGTCCTGGAAAGAAAAAAATAAAAAGAGAAAAAATGATAAAAATAAAGTGGAATCTTTTTTTTTTTTTTTTTTCAAGAACAAACATACTCCTCTCCTTAAAGTGCAATGCCAAAAATAAAAATATATAAAAAAGTGGGGGAAAAATAATGAAGGGGAAAATGCAGCAAGGGGTGAGGGGAAAAGGGGTTGATGATTAAGGAAAAAGCTTCTTTCACCGACAGTAAATCCCTTCTAAGATCATGAGAGCCGAGTAGGGTTATGTATGTAATAATAATAATAATAATAAAAAGAAGGTCATGGAAGAGAAAGCAAAAATCCAGTGCAATGCAGCAGGATCCCAGAGTTGTTTTCTTTGTGATATATTTTCTGCCTTTAAAAAGAAAAAAAAGAAAAAATGCAATAATAAAAAGGAAAATTAAAAATCAAATATGAAAGTTGCCAGAAGAAGGGGAAAATAAC
>VWPW01030076.1:933294-953128 GCA_013389825.1 Crypturellus undulatus
AAAAACGAAAAAAAAGCCCAACTTTTGCTGTGAAAACTTTTCCGTAGCCGGGCGGCAGCGACCTCTCCCGGCCGCCCCCTCCCCGCCGGGCCCCCCCTCCCGCTCCGCTCGCGGAGTTTGCAAAGTCACAGCGTGAACGTTATGAAATCGCCCCTTGAGAAGGAGGGAAGCGGAAAGCGAGCCGCTTGTTTAGAGAAATCCGCGGCGGCCTCTTTTAGATGTGCCTAAAAAGCCGCCTTTGACCCCTGTTGCGTTTCCAAGGAAGAGGCAAATCCGGACTTTAAAAATCCTGAGTCGAAAACAACAAGGCTGAGCCCTGCCTCGATTCGAGTGTGTTTTTTTTTTTTTTTTTTTTTTTCTCTTCTGTCCCTCCCTCTCGCTCCCCCCTGGCTCGCGGATCGGCGCTGCGCGAGCAGCACTGACGAGCGGCACCGCGCTCGGACATCTGCCTGGGCCGAGTCCGTATCGGCACCGCTGGAAGGGGCAGCAGGGCCGGGGGCGGCCTCGGGCCCCTGTTGCTCCTTGGGAAGGTGTTGGTTGCTGTCCTGGGCTTTTAAAAATTGCTCTTTGGCAATACTGTCTCGAGGGCTTACGGGATAAGTGCGTGGAGGAGAAATGCGGGCTTCCTTGTAGTGCTCCGTGGAGGTGGGGGAGGATTCAATTCAGAAATTGCTTTGAAAATGTTTTAAGGCAGATCTCTTTCTATTTCTTTCTCGTGCGTGATCTCTTTCTATTTCTCTCTCGTGCGTGCGATGTGTGTGTATGCAAACACACACAGAGAAAGCTTAAGCTTCTGCTATTTCCCTTTTAATGAAGGGATTGTCGGCTTAAGAACTTATATTACAGACGGCTTTTTTTTTTTCTTGCACCATGAAACAAATCATCAATCCATTAAAATATTCAAAGACTGTCTAGCAATTTTCCAGAAGAATGGATTATTACATTGTGCCAGTAAGAAAAGACTTCATCTCTGAGTGTTCAATTTTTTGACTGGCAAAACAGATCAAAGATCTCTTGGGATGCATTTCAATTCCGATTTCCAATCCCCCACAATTCTGATTGTCCGAGTCAATATTCAGAGAGGAAGTGCAATTTAACTGGTTAGTTATTATTGCAAAGGAAGAAGTCAGAGTGAGAAGTGATTCTTACAAATCCCACCAAAAAGAGAAAAAAAAAATCTGTCAAGTCTTTATGATACTTCTGACATCCCCATTCGCAGCGCTGGGAGGGCTTAAGTCTGCTGTCTAAAATAAACCTAGCAGAAACATTAAGTTTTGAAAAACAAGGCTGGAAAAGCTCGTAAAAATAATGTTGCTCAGACACATTTTAAGAGAAACAGAATTACATCGACAAAATTATATGTTTTCCAGGTTTGGTTGGGCTGTTTTATTTTCCAAGGGGAAAAAATCGCTCCTGCAGCAAAGCGAACTGGTGCCATCTAGTGTCGCGCGGCCGCCGGCTCCGCTGGCCGCGGCCGGGCCGGGCTGGGAGGCTGGGGAAAGCGGGAACGCGTTTATTAACGCGCTGCTTAAAAAAAGAAAGAAGTGCTTGCTAGCTAGGAGGAAGGTGGCAGAGAAACTCTGGATGCCACTGCACTTACTTAAGGAGCCTAGTTGGAAACAACCAGGCGCTTAGTGAAGTTGCTGGCATTTCCATATGGAGTTCTCTCTGGGTCTTGTCATGAAATCACATGTGAAAATCTTTCCGAGTTGTGGTGTTAATCTTCCCTTGAATTTCTGCCCGATTTAGGATGTCTCATAGAGCCTTTTTTTTTCTCCATTCCCTTCCAGTTAAGATGGCAGCAGCCTAATATCCTAATATTAATTTTTAGTTGTTTTTAATGAAATATGTTAATATTGTCCTCAAAATTCTATTATAAATGCACATGATAAAACTTAGTGAGGCAATGCTATGTTTTGGGAGCAGGGATGTGTCCCTTTTTTTATATGTCCATTAAAAAAAAAGGTTTGTATAGATAAGTAAAACAAAGCTCTAACCAATATGTGGACTTGTCACTGTGCAGTTCATGTATTTCCCTGTATTTCTGTCACTGCTCGACTAAACCGTATCATGCCTGTTTTAGCTCATGGGCTGTAATGTTTGGGCTGCAAACTCCCTCTGAAGAGCATTTACTCATTCAGTTGGAGGCTGAAATGTTGTTTTTGTCTTTCTGAAAAGTTTGTAAAATCTAAATTTGGTGGGAAGTTGAGTGCATGTCCATAACCTCTCATTCCATTTTATCGTAGTGAGTCTATAAACGGGAATCATGTATACCCAGTGCCTGTACACTTTTCTAGATCTATTTTTAAACCATTCTTCCCTTTGGCAAGAAGTGGCACTTGGTTTCCATGTTTACAGCAGGCATTGGTGAACCTCAGGAGTTCGCAGTTTGTTTAAACGAGCATTCAGAAGTTAGCTCTGCCTCGTAAACTCTTTGAGACTGCAAATGTAGCCTTCCTTTTATTTTTTTAAATTCAAAATCCACCTTATAATTCAAAATCTAGGCTTTTAAATCGTTAAGTCTTGCTTGTGTGCAGTTGCAGTAGGCCACCGAAAGTCAAAAACTTCTCCCTGTCGGGGGTTGAGTTGCCTTCAGGGCTGTGCAACTCCCTTGCAAGCTCAGCGGAGCTTCACACCTAGGGTGCAGGGAGAGCTGAGAGCGAGGGAGAGGAGAGCCCTGCGGGCTGTGTTGTTTCTCTCCTCTCCTCCTAGGCTGTGTTCTGTCTTGCGTCCCCAAAAAAGGGGTAAACCCAAGGAGCATGTGGTTCTGTGCAGCAAGGAGAGCCTGGGATATGTGTGTTGCAGGGTGGTGGGTTCTGAAGAACACGTCTCGTGTTGGGCATGGCACCCTCCGAAACAGATCTCTTAAGCATGTTTAGCTAAATAGATAGGGTGGGGTGGATCTCTGCTCTGGCAGATCCCAAGCTGCATAGGTGTCCCCCCGGGTGCTGTGCTGCATCCGGGCTGGATGCCTGCATGGCTCCTGGCTGCCCAAATGGGCTGTTGCCACCTTGACCCCAGGAGTGTAAACGGAGAGGAAGGGATGCGCTGGCTTGTGAGTGATGGCCCTGCCACGGGGTCGGGCTGATGGGTCACGCTGGTCCCGGGTCCCCCTGCTCGGAGCAGCTGGGGACCGGGATGCGCCCTGCCGCCTGGGCAGGGTCTCAGTGCAGGGCTCGCGTGTGCGGGCGCTGCCTCAGCCTCCTGCTCCCTCGAGTAGCTCCCTTGGCCTCAGGTGAGACAGGGTTCCTGCCTTTGCTGGAAAAATTAACGTGCTGAATTGTTAGGGGTCGTTTGAAATGCTGAAGCAGGTTTGACTCCCTGCTTCCCAAGGGCGCTCGTTGGCTCTGTCTCCTAGTTGGATCTTGGCAATGCAAAGGGCAGGGGGAATCCTTGCAGCGGAAAACAGTGGAGATGTTTTTAGTATCTTCCCCCCCTCCCTCCTCCTCCCTCTGCGTTTTCTTTAGCAAAGACCAAAACAACTTGAGCTGGGCCCACTTTCAAGGGCAATCCTTTTAAATCTGCTTTTGAAGTACAGACTCTGAAGTTCCCTGCAGCGCTCAAGAAAATATGCCGTTTTCGTGGTTCCAAGTGCTGATAATAAACCCGTCCAGATAATGTATTGCATTTCCTAGAAACATTTGTTTGCTGGCAGGAAATTGGATCAGATTGAAAGTTAGCAGAGACCGCTCGATACAGCGAGTGCAATCAGCTCACGGAAGGATACGATGGAAAAAACTACAGGGCTTGCGCTAGCGATGCTGCTTTTGATCTGTGCTGACGGCGTGTGCTAGGACTCCTCTCGGGCTTGCCCTTCTCTGGCTATTATTAACCAAGCCATGTTCTGGTCTAGGCTTCAAACAGAAGGTGCTGAATTAATAAAATTGTGCTCTGACAGCTAAAGGATGCTTAGTGCCCCCTCTGTGTGTGACACTGGGAAAGCAGAGCTGGGCACTTGCATATCCTCTTCCCCAGGGCTTGTAGAACTCATAGCTGTGCCTGGGGGTCGCCCATTGCCCCCTCCCCTTACCTCTAGTCCCCATATGGGAGCAACTGGGTGTTTGTTGATGGGTTGGTGGCAGGGGTGTCCCCATGGGCAGCCGGTTGTGCCTGCAGTGCCGGTGCCCTGCAGCAGAGCAGGGACGGAGGAGTGGGGGCAGGATGGTGCTTCCCCTGGGCGGGCAGTTTCAGAGCCTTGTGTGGGATGGAGCTGTGGGGAAGAGAGACTTCCCAGCCCCTCTGGGCTGAGGAGAAGCCCAGAGGCTCTGGTAGGAGTGCGGGACACTGCAGGGTGGTGGTTGCTGCTCTCCCCCTGGCTCGCTGTGGTTGGGGGTGAGGAGGGATCCCCTTCATGCAAAGTGGGGAGAGGAGCAAGGACATCATCCTGTGCATGGTAGGGAGGCTCCCTGTGCACCAGGGGATGGAAAGGGATTTGCTATAGATCAGAGAGGTTGGATGGTGGGGGGTACCGGAGTCTCCCCCTTGCGCAGGGGAAGCGGTGGGGGTCCCCCCCTGTCGTGGGCGGAGCGGAGCCGAGCAGGGCTTCCCCTGCGCGCGGAGCCCTGTGCTCCCTCCCTCGCCTGCCAAGCCAGCCGCCCCGGGCAGGGCAGCACCGGCCTGGGCTCCCTTCCAGGAATGGGTTTTCTCGGGGAGGTGCCGGCAGGGAAGGGCCATTCCGTGAAGCGTCGGGGCAGACCCGCAGCCTTCCTGGAAGGCAGCGGCGCTGACAGTCCCAAGCTGCCCCAGCACCACCGAAATGGGCCGTGCGCCCGGCCCCGACCTTCCTCTCCAGGCACCGTGAGCCTTGGCGAGCGCCGCCGCGCAGCCCTGAGCGCCGCGGGCCGGCCTGCACCTACAAGGTACCGAGCTGGAAAGCCAGGGGGCCCTTGGGGTGATGCTGCCGCCGCAGCCGAGCCTCGAGCACCCCATGGGCCCTGGCAGCGGAAGCGGAGAAGGCCCTGCTGGGCTGCTGCGGTTTCGGCTGCTTCCCATCCCTCTCTGCCTTTGCTGCTCCCAGGGTCTTGGCATCGTCCCGCATGCCGGTGGTCCTGCACAAAGGCCGGGAAGGGCAGGGTTAAGCCCAGCTCGGTGCAGCAAGGGGAAGGAAGGTCCCTTTCCCTCTACGCGGCCCCATCCTGCAGCCGGGAGCACTTGGGATGCACCTGCCCGTCTCCGTGGGCAGCGCAGGGGGCTGGGCAGCTCCCGCCGCGGCCCTGGGGAGAGATGGTTGTGCAGGGTAAGGAGGGTGCGAGGGGGTGGAAGGGCAGTGGGGTGCCCTCGCTGCGGGAAAGGGAGTTCGGTGACAGCGACAGCTCCTCACGTGACGCTCAAGGGCGCAGAGTTCACCCTGCAGTTTGTAACTTGGTTAGTTTGTAAGTGGGTCAGCTGGTGATGCCTCGGTGACACCGGCGTAAGGCTCGGAGGAGTTGGTGGCGGGGCCGCTGGCATGGCCGAGGTCGGGATGTGACCCAGTCAGCCGGGATGTGCGTGATCCGCTGGTGCGGAAACGCCGATGCGTGCTGGACTTCTTATGGATGGCTGTGACTGCCTTGGCTCTCGATTGAAGGTTAGCAAGCGGCTGGCAGGCAGTGTGTACGGAGAGGTCAGAGTCTGCAGGATTTGGGAAATGAGTCACTGTGTGTGTGTGTGTGTGTGTGTGTGTGTGTGTGAAGCTCTACACTAGCAGGGCTCAGAGCAGCTCTGGAGATTTGCATTTGATCTCTGGAACGGAGTTGTGTGATGCCTTTCTGGGCTTTGCGTGTGATACCTTGTCTTAGATGACGCTTCTTCCTGCTCCAGTGTCTCTGGAGACACGAGGAGAGCTTGGACTCTGCATCTGAGCAGAGAGAAGGGAACGCTTGTCCTTGCAGGGCTGGATGGGATCCCTGCAAGTGCCGGAAGTCGTCTGTGTTGCTTTGCTCCCAAAACCTTTTGATCAGTGCTAAAAATAGTGTGGTGAGGGTCTCGGGGGTGCACGGAGTTTGTGCATTTATTTATCATGATTTTCCTTGTTGCTGACGGGGCGGCCACCTGAGAACTCTCTTCCTAGCATTGGCACCAGGTCAGCTGTGCTAATTATTTTTTAAGGAAGTTGGGAAATAATAGCCTGAGTTTTGGAAGGCATTTAACTCCTGTATTTCCTTGCTGTGCAGCCCCAGTCATTTTGCCCATGAAAGCAGCAGGTAGAGGCAAGAATTACAGTTTGGGAAAAAGCTTTTCCACTAGCCTGGACAAGGTATTTGCTCTGGTTGTGCTTCCATCTCTGCCACTCACTTCCTACGTGATCCTGGCCAAGTCCCTTCACTACTTTATGGACATATCTTCTAAAGTCAGTTTGGGAATACCATTCCCAAGTATTTTCATGGTGTCTGAAGTGCACTGGCAACCTGAGAGGGACCGTAGCTATTCTGGAAGACTGAATTCAGGCTCTTTCGAGGTTTCTGAGCAGAGTAGCAGCGGATGTGTAAGTCATACCTGTTAATGAGGTGCTGGGAATATGGCACTGGTATTGGATATGGCACTGGCTGGGAATTTGGTCTTGGCAGGGGAGAGTTATCTCTGAAAGAAGTGGTGAGAACATTCTTGCTCGACTTCCCTTCCCCACCTGCCTTTAAGTTCCTGAGTCATGGAAATGAAAATCTCCTTGGCATACGCCCATGGTTTGGGCTAGAGGGTGTGGAAGAAGCTATGATTGGATTCTTAAAGCCTGTGGTTGTGATAAGAACATACTGTACCGGAAGAAACAAATGTTAACCTTACTGGAGAGTAGAAGGTTGATTATCTCTAGCTTTTATCCCACTGATATACCAGCAAAACAACAAGCTCGTGTCCTTTCATTTGTATATATCAGCTAATATGGCATTTGTTTTCCTGTGCTTTATTTGTAGGTTTGAAAGAAACTTTTGGACTGTGAATTGAGGCATTGGGTATGTACATTTAAATTTTGTGCTCCCCCTGCTTCCCTTAAACATGTTGAATGAAATGTTTCATTAGACCCAGCTGGAATTTGTTTTCAGGAGAGCAGCTGCTCTGTAGAAAATGCTGTACGTCCTTATCCCACTGGGAAAGGAGGAGGAGATGAGGTTGCAGGAGGGAGTTGCTCACCGAAGAATTTCACATTTAAGATGTAGGTTCCAGCCCAAAGTCAAAGAGATTTTGGACTGTCCTGGTGCTAGGTGGCAGGCTGCTTAGAGGGCATCTCTGACAGATCACAGGATCATCGTGTTGTGAAAAGACCTCGTATTCCTCAACTAACCCAAACCTTCCTCACTTGGAGAGAACGGTCTAAAGCACAGGTAGCAATCCAGGAGGTTAGATGGGTTCTGCTCCTGACTATTGCGACTGATTTATTGGGAAATTTTGGACAGATCTGCCCCAAAGTGGTGATTTGGGAGCAGGGAAGGTTCATGAGTAGTTTTGATGGTGGCTGAGGGTTGTGCTTCACCATGGGCTATTTTCCAGATGTTGAAATTCTTGCAGCTTCTGTTGGGACAAGGACAGTTTTGATTCCCACAGTTGGATCTACAGCCAGACAGCAGATGGGTGGGGGAATGGTGCTTGAGGAAGGTCTGGAGACTGGGAAGACAGGGTGTTGAGAGCTTTGTGGAGGCAAACCCAAGGGAGCAGCTGCGGTGGGAGGAGTGGGCTGGGGTGGAGCCACCATGGGTGAGGCAGGGAGAAAGAGGAGCCAGTTGGCTAATCATCAGGAGGGTCTGGTTGCCTTCGCCCACCCGCTCGCTGGGTGGAGCTGAGACACACTAGGTCTGGCTCTTTCAAGAGACTTTGCTGGGCAGCCTGGCGGGCACTTGGGGCGGAAGCTGAAATGCAGTCACATCCCTGTTTGTTGTTTCTCCTGGGGCTGAGAAGCTGGTGCTGTCACCACCAGCCACATTTCACCATCTAAACCCTTCCTGGAGTGGCAGCTGTCTCTGCTGGGCTTAGGAAGCTTTCCCAGCTGCTTCTCCATTCCCATCCTTCTCCACCTTCTGTTTCGAGCAGACTCAAGATGGCCTCACCAGCAGACAGCTGCATCCAGTTCACCCGCCATGCGAGCGATGTCCTCCTCAATCTCAACCGCCTTAGGAGCCGGGACATCCTGACTGACGTTGTCATCATTGTGAACCGGGAACAGTTCAGAGCTCACAAAACAGTCCTCATGGCCTGCAGGTGAGTGCAGGAACATGTTCCTCTGTCCCTTTCTCTCCCCTCTGCTTTTGGCCACCTGCAACACTACTGAGTCCCCTGGGAAGCCTGCAGATATTATAGACAGGGAAATTGAGACAGGGAAGCAGACTTCAACCAGGCTGCCAAGAAGTCTTTAATGGTAAAGGGGCTAGAACTGAGACCTATTATCTGTAGTGTGGTACACAGACCCCTCTTTCTTGCATGCATATATATGCATACACACAGTCCCTGGAGATGAACAGGAGCGCGGCAGACATGGGCTGCATCTCTGAAGATGGAGCACGAAGGCTCCATCAGAGTAGGGAAGGGGAGGCAGGGCTGGATGCTCACTGGGGTGAGCAAGTCTTTTGTGACTGCAATGTTCTCTGTCACTGCTATATTTAGAGCTGTTCCTCCCTGGCCCCTAGTTTGCCGACTGCGCCCACCTCTGCTGAAATCCCTTTCTGAGTCCAGGATTGTTTCCTAGCAAACTCTTAATTAACATCCCACTATCATTCAGTTGAATCACTGCAGATGCTTTCCAGGGTCTTCTGTTGACAGGGTTGGGGATGTGAAAAAGCAAGGATTTAGCTGTTAGAACATTTGGAAAATGTTTTGCCAACATTTCCTTTTTTTCTGGTTAAAGTCTGTGTGGATCTCCCAAGAGGCTTTTGAAAGAAATGAGACACAGCAGGAAGGGGGTGGAAGTGGTAAGAACAACAACAACAAAAAAAGGGGGAATTTCTAAACCAGGGCAGTGGAGAGTTGTTGAGCAGGTGAGATTTGAAAGCAGGCTGTTCCGGTTGGTAAAAGTGCAGCACAGAAGATGCTTAGTAAGCTGGGAAACCAAGCTTGATAATAAGGGGGAAGCTCAGGGAATGCTGTAATTGCCTTTGGCTACTTTACCATTCAGGAACCCCTCTGTGCTAAAGAATTTCAGACAAATTCTTTCTTCCTCTGAGTTGTCATCACACTCATCTTCTGTCTCCTCTCTTCAGTGGCCTCTTCTACAGCATCTTCACTGATCAACTCAAATGCAACTTGAATGTCATCAATTTAGACCCCGAAATCAACCCCGAGGGGTTTTGCATCCTCTTGGACTTCATGTACACATCCCGCCTGAACTTGAGGGAGAACAATATCATGGCTGTGATGGCCACAGCACTGTACCTGCAGATGGAGCACGTGGTTGATACTTGCCGAAGGTTTGTCAAATCTAGGTGAGAGCCACGAATGAACTTCGGAGAGCCTGGGATGGTGTGTTTGGGTGGGAACTCATTCTTGAGTATAGAAATGACTGACTGTCCCTCCTTTTTTGCCTGGTTACAGTGAAGCTGAGATGGTGTCTGCTATGAAGACTCCAAGGGAGGAGTTTCTGGCTGGCCGGATGCTGAGCCACCCAGAGGTGATGGCATATCGAAGCAGAGATATCTCAGAGAGCAGCATGCATCTCCGAAATGGGTCCCTTTGTGATGGGAGGGCCTTTGCACCTGGCTTGTTCAATAGTCTGTCTGGATCCTCCATTTCCTATCCTGGATACAGCCCCCTCCCTCTAAATGGCTTCCTTGTGGATGATGAGTTGCGGGAGATGAGGATGCCCCTCTCTGAACTCTCAAGGGCGAGTGCCTTCCCCAAGGAGAGGATTCTGCCATGTGACAGCTCTCGGACAATCCCCACGGAGTACATGAGAACCATCACCGACATCTCGGCCAACATGTGCCATGCCACAATTTATGCTCCAAAAGAAGCTGCTGCTGAAGAAGCCAGGAGTGACATGCACTACAGTGTAGCCTCTGGCCCCAAACCTGTTGTCCCCTCAGTCCGGAACAATTCCTACTTCTCTTGTGACAAAGTGGCCAAAGAGGAGGAGCGGACATCTTCAGAAGACGAGATCAGCCAGCACTTTGAGCCCACCAACACCCCTTTGGACCGCAAGGGACTCATTAGCCCCCAGAGCCCCCAGAAGTCAGACTGTCAGCCCAACTCGCCAACGGAGTCCAGCAGCAGCAAGAACGCCCGTATTGGTCAGAGCTCCAGCTCTCTCGCCACCAAGAGCCCCACAGACCCCAAAGCCTGCAACTGGAAGAAGTATAAGTTCATTGTACTCAATTCTCTCAATCAGAGCACCAAGCAAGACAGTGCTGATCAGAATGAGATGGGAACCCTCTCTCCTCACACCTACATGCCCATGTCTACCTGTCAGCAGTCCATGGAGCCAGAACATCTCAATGTGCAATCCCCTACCAAGATGAGTGTGAGTGGGGAAGATTCCACTATCCCACAAGCAAGCAGACTCAACAATATTGTTAACAGGTGAGAGGATTCCCCCGGAACAACAGAACTCCATACATTGTTGGTGAGGGTTTGAAAGTGTGTGAAATCACTGTGGTGTTGGGTTGGGGAGTCCAGCTGTGACCAGGTGGAAACTTCTGCCAGTGACATTGGCTGAGTGCCAGCCATCCACACAGTAGCAGTGCTGGCCTGGTCTGGCAGTGAATTTGGGAACATTGGGTCAAGAATGTCTAGCTTACTCTGCAGCTTTGGATGATTTTTGAGCCTGGATTTACCCAGTCTGTTTTCACCTGAGTCCTTGTGCCCAGAGCATTTTGTTGGCTGTGTGCTCTGGAAAAGCCTAGCTGTCTGGGAACAGTGCACTATACCCTGGACCCGGATGTTCCTAGAGAGCTTTGAGGTTGCTTGGTACGGGCACCTGAAGCATGAGGGGCCAGTTGTTGATCAGGGCTCTGCTGTGCATCTCGCCACAAAAGTCTCCCTCTTAATCATGGATGTTCCTCATGTCTGGAAGGGTGCAAACATCAAGGGCTTAATAGCTCAAGCACAGCAAGGGCCTTCTCACGGCTGTGTGCGTTGCTGTCCTTCCACAGGTCCCTGGATGGGTCCCCTCGGAGCAGTGAAGGGCAGTCCCCGCTGTACATGCATTCATCAAAGTGCAGCTCCTGTGGCTGCCAGTCCCCACAACATGCTGAGATGTGCCTTCACACCCCTGGCTCAACCTTTGGAGAAGAGATGGGGGAAACCCAGTCTGAATACTCTGACTCCAGTTGCGGTGAGTCTCCCGTCCCTGCTTGCATTTGCAACTGGCAGGGAGTGGGGCTGTGCAGTCTAGGGACCTATCCATGCAGTGCCCTTCATCCAAGTGACTGGTTAAAACTACCTCTGATGCTGATGGATCAGCAATTTACAGTGCTCTGCTCACTGCCTGGCCAGCTCTGTGTGTGCACGTGAGGGATGCACACACATGGGAATTGCTTCTGCTCTACTCCGGCTTTGCCCTCCCAACACCATCTAGACACTGTGTGTGAGAAGTTAGTCACCTGCTGCTACCTTGGCAGCTAAGGACAGGAAGCAAAGTACACCCCACCCTGCCAGAACCACGGCAGAACAAGCTTGGCAGATGTAATGACCCTAATAGAGATTGGGCAATATAGTGTCTCATTCATCCGTCACGGTGTCTTCATTATCAGCCAGCCCAATGTGCACATCTGGAGAAATGCAGATAATGAGGCTTGCAATCCTGTTGCAAAATTCCACAGGCGCAGAGACAAGTATCTTTGCACCCATCTGCCTGTAGATCAGGGAGGGGGAATACGGAATTGTTTGTTTTCCTGCGGTGTGGGATGAGATCAACAAAGGGAACCCAGGTGTTTGGTGATGCTCAAGGCTAAAGCATTTAAAGAGTTAGATAGCTTTTTATAGCGGACCTGCCAGACACCCTAGATGCTGACAATCTTCCCATGCTTGGAGATGAGAACTGTGCACATGAAGGTTTAAGGCCTCTACAGGTGCTGGAATTGCTCCAGGGCTGAGCATGCATCCTTTGGAGGATGCCTGGTAGTTGGGTGCTTTTGTAGACCTCCTCACCTAGGTGAGATGCCTGACTCCTTGTGCTTTAATAAGCGGCAGCTCATGTCACACTGAAGGAGAGATGGCCAGGGATTACTTTGTCCTCTTAAGTCACGTGGCTTCTTGCTGTGTGTGCAGGAAGGTTGCGGAGGTAACAGCATGGTACAAGTGCTGCTGACCTCAAACATCTGGGCTCAGCATCTTGTTCCAGTGCTTGCTCTGTTGGCTGCCCCTCTCCAGCAGAACCCCACACCACGGCCTACCGAGGAGGTGCCAGACTACACATCTCATTATTTTTCTCTCTGCCTTCCTAGAGAACGGAGCCTTCTTCTGCAATGAGTGTGACTGCCGGTTCTCTGAAGAGGCCTCCCTCAAGAGACACTCTCTGCAAGTCCACAGTGATAAGCCCTACAAGTGTGATCGCTGCCAGGCCTCCTTCCGCTACAAGGGGAACCTCGCCAGCCACAAAACTGTCCACACAGGTACAGCATGGGCCTTGGAGAGGACTTACGGGGAGGCATTGAGCTGCTGGGCTGTTCAGGTGTTCATGGCATGACTTTTCCCAAATGTGGTATTCCTTGCTCTGTATCACAAGTTGTCTGTCCTGGGAAGAGCCAGGTGCTGGTGTGCTGCTACAAAACGCTTTCCTCAGAGCTGCCAGGGAGCCTGGACACCCTTCCTGGGCAGAGCTGAAGCTGTCTGGGTCCTGGCTCAGGGGAAATCCTGCCTTGCTTCCTAGGGTGACTGGACCTTGCCTGCTGAAAAGCACCAGGTGCTGATGTTTTGGCTTGCAAAACTCATGGCTAGGAGCTGACTTGTGCCCTCTGGATTACTTTGTGATAGATAAAAGAAGAGTTCACAAGCTCATTTAGGGAGAAATCTATTTTTCCTCCCCACCTCTCCCCCGCTATACACGCGCACATCTTAGAAGCTCAGATCATATCAAGCCCAGTAGAAATTGCTGATAGGAAAATCAGTGAATGGATAGACTTTCTGTGAATTGACACAATGAAAGCTGAAAAAGGAACGGGATATTAAGGGTTTAGTCATTCGCTGAAAAATGTGGGGATTTATTCTTGCTTTTATTAATGCTTCACATGACTTCAACCAGTTTACAAGCTGGGGAAAGGAAGTCTATGCTAAAAACTTAGTGTTGCCGTACTCAGTTTGACATAATGCCTTAGAGTCTTACTTAAGCTTGATGAGGCCTGCACAGATTAATAAAACAATACATGTCCTGGCCAGGGTTTGAAGGTGTGAGGAGCTAGAAGTCTCCTAGGTCCTCCAGGTCTTTTGGATACATCTGGGAAGAACTGAATTATTGCCCTGATATCCTTGAATCAAAAACAAAAGAAGATGACAGGAGGAGAAACAATGCCTGTGCCCACTCCCTGCTGAGCCCAGCTCTATCCATCCTAAAGAAACTCGATTGAAATCTTTTTGCAACTCTCTGCTGGTGGTGAGAAAGTCAGCTGGGGCTCGCAGCAGTGGTTGTAACTGAATAATGGCTCGGGACACTGTTGCTGGGCGTGCCGTGGCTTTCCGCTCTATCAGCTCTTCTGGCTCTTCTAAAGAGATGATGAACAATTGAGACGGGATGTGCTCAAGACCATTAGGAGACTGAACTGAGCCAGGCAGCTCTGTTTTACTCATGGCTGTAGAGAAGTCCAGGGTGCCAGACTCTGTTGCTGGGCCAGGAGGAGTGAAATTGTTAATTCTTGCTGGCAGAGCTGGCCAACATTTTTTTTCATGTCAAAGGCTGCACCTCCCAACCCGAAGAAGACAATAGTGGCATAACCCTCTGTCCCTGGGAGGAGCTGGGGAACAGAGGCTGCTCCTGCCTGGACTCCCTTGCTAAAAATACTCATGTGCCGCGCGTGTGCTGCGTGCCAGAGGGCAGGCTCTGCAGTGCCCAGCTTGCTCCCACGCTGCACCCAGCTCCGGGGGTGTCCTGGACTGACCTGGCGGCTGCCGAGCTCCAAAACAAGCTGTGGCTCTTGGAGCTCTAGGTTGTGCCGGGGGGTTGGTGCTTGGAGAGGAGCAGTGGCCTGGGGAGTGCTCTGGCACACAGGTGCTAAGCAAGCTCGTATTTATCCCCTCTGCCTTTCTCTTGGTTCTGTAGGGGAAAAACCGTATCGCTGCAACATCTGCGGGGCACAGTTCAACCGGCCAGCCAACCTGAAAACCCACACGCGCATCCACTCCGGCGAGAAACCATACAAGTGCGAGACCTGCGGAGCCCGATTTGTCCAGGTGTGTGTTGCTGATGGTGCCTGCAGTGTCAGGGCAGGTGGACATGGCCAGGCTTGTGTCTGAGACCTGCCAACCCTCTTTCCATGAAATGATGGAATAAATAGGAGCTTGGAGCTCCTAGAGGACCCATTTGCTGGCTTGCTTTTCTGCAGAAATCAGAAACCTGACTTCTGTTTTCAATGTCTCTACTCCAATTCCTGTTATGGATTGGAGACCTCAGACCCTTGTGGCTCTGACTGCCAGCTAGAATGCACAGAAAAATAAAAGCCCTCTCTGAGCTTTGGCAGAGCAAGGATTGAGCGACTGAACTTGCAGCCAGGATTTGGCTGCTCTGGCAGGAGGGTGGACTGGTTGAGACCAACCAGCAGCCCCTCCTTGCAGAGCCCTCCTCCTGGCCATGCTACCCCTTCCAGGGCTGCTCCTGTAACCCGCTGCTCTCCCGCAGGTGGCCCATCTCCGCGCTCACGTGCTAATCCACACCGGGGAGAAACCTTACCCGTGTGAAATCTGCGGCACACGCTTCCGGCATCTGCAGACGCTCAAAAGTCACCTTCGAATCCACACGGGAGAGAAGCCGTATCATGTGAGTGACCTTGTGGGAGCCCGTGGCCGGGAGGGAGCCCTGCCGAGCCCAGCGGGTGGGCAGGCGCTCGGGGGTTTGCAGGGACCTGGCTCAGCACCAGCTCCTGGGCGCCCTTCGCTTGCCTCGTGGGGCCCTACAAGGCGGTTTGCCAAGGTCACATCTGCTCCCCGGGCCCTGTCCCTTGCTCCAGAGTTAGCTGATGCCAGCATGGTATTTTGTCACGACTGGCTGTGCTGGAAACTGGCTCCGCTTGACACGCATCCCAGCCCTGGGTACATCTTAGCTGCTCTTTTTTCTCTCACCTCTTCTGGAAGAAGGTCACACTTCTCCAAATAGCTGTGGGCTTAAATTACCCCCTCTTGCCATGCATGGGTGTCGGGGCAGAGCCCTTTGAGCATCTAGGTGAAGGAGCCTGGTGCTGCGTTCCTGGGGAGCCGGTGTCCCCTGCAAAGTGACCTTGGTCCTCATGCATCTCTTAAACCAAAATGTACAGGAGAGCACCCGCACTGCGGAGTGGGGCTGGGGGTGAGGGCTTGAAGAGAGGCCGCTCGCGAGGGTGGGGGACCACGTGGGCGCAGTTGGACCACAGATCTCACGCTGCCCGCTTTGCCTCTCGCCCGCACAGTGTGAGAAGTGCAACCTGCACTTCCGCCACAAAAGCCAGCTGCGGCTGCACCTCCGGCAGAAGCACGGGGCCATCACCAACACCAAGGTGCAGTACCGCATCTCGGCGACCGAGGTGCCTCCGGAGCTCCCCAAGGCGTGCTGAAGGCCCAGGACTCCCCCGGGCGCGTCGCAGTGCGGAAGGGTCGGGGTAGGGAGGGGGGGAAGCTGTCCAAAGGATACCTGCAACACTTTAAAAAAACAAGAAAAAAAAAACAAGAAAAAAAAAATCATCATATGATGGAGTGCCTCTAAACCCATAGCGCAGATAGATGGAAAAAAAAAATTAGAAATGAAAAAAATACACGGGTTTTATTTTTTCCCAGTTATGTGAAACTAAAAGAAAAGAGTTATTCAGATCTTATTGTATATAAAACATAAAAATAAAAATAGTCATTTTAAATGTCTGTGCAGTGGAGTGTTGATAAACTCTGGAGTCTAACCTTCACAGCCTTTGCCGTTTGAAGATGAGGAATGTAATGTTGATTTATGGGAACAGATTTTTTTCTTTTGTATGCAAAATGTGTGTTCTTTTAAAGAGAAAGTATGCTATTAAAGAGAGGGCTTTAACTTTTTTAACCAAAGGTGAAGGAATCTATGGCAGAGTTGTAAATATATATAGATATAAATATATAAATATATATATAATAAATATATATAGACCTTTAAAAAAGCTATATTAAAAATATATAAAATGCATTAAAGGCTCAGTTGGACTCTGCAGGCAGAAGCCACTCTGAGAATCTTTATTATGATAGAGCACTTAACGAGATATTTTAAAGTATTGCATCTGTACAAGTAAGAAAATATTTTGTCTAAATGCATCAGTGTATTTGTATTTTTTTGCAAGTGAAGGTTTACAATTTACAAAAAAGTGTGTATTAAACCAACAAAGCTGCAGAAGGAATTTAAAATAATAATAAAGTGTAATTTTTTTTGTTCTAGTTCTCAGTCTGTATATATGTAAAATGTGGTTTCGCACGGTGCCTTTCTTTTCAATGGAAGTTTTCAATGTATGGACTATATTGAGCTCAGTTTCTTCTTCAAGGTACAGCCTGACGTTGCAAAAGGAGTTTTGATGGAACTCTCTATTCGGGAATGTTTTTTTTTGTTTGTTTTTGTTCATTTTTTGTTTTTGTTTTTTGGTCCTATTTTACATGCTTGTCTTATAAACAATCTCGGGAGACAGGGTTTGGGCTGTGTCTAAACTGCATTAATGCGTTCTGTAAAATATAGCTGTACAAATAAAAGAATAAAATGAAGAAAAGTGATGTATGATAGAGTGGAAGTTCTGTTCTTGCCTGTCCTTCTCCTTAAACATCTCGGACGTGAATCCCTACTTGGGGAAGGGCTCAATAGCCCAAGTCTGGGCACAAGGTTTTGGCTCAGAGCAACTTTGGCCCCACATCAAAAGTGGCTCTGGTTGAAGCAGCCTTTTCCAGGCTGAGAGAAGTTCAAGAAGGCAGAAGCTTCTTCTCTGTGACTTTTCCACAAGGATATTGGCCGTGAGGCAAAGCTAAGCAAATGGCTCCTAAGCTATTAAAGGGTGGATCCTTTACCCCAAAACTCTGCTGCTTGCAGAGGACTTGAGCAGAGGTGGCTTCTGGTGCAAGGCTGCTGCAGGGCTTGAGCTCACTGCACTGGATCCTGGTGGGCATGTCACCATCTCCCACCTCCTGCTTGGTATTTTGGGTGATTGTGCCAAACATCCACCAGAAACAGGGCAGAGCCAGGGAAAGACCCTTAATGGGAGTCCTAAGGCTGGTTCCAGATGGCTGGAAGATTATTTATATTTCCTGGAAGCTGGTGCGCTTGCCAGGGCTGCTCAAGCAGAAAAGCTGCTACTGTCGCCGGCAGAGCGGCTGCTCCCCAGCGCTGGCGGCGTGGGGATACCTGTGTGGGGCTGGTGGCTCGGCAAGGACTTGGTACACAGGGCTTGAAGCCCTCTTCTCCGACAGATCACCGGTTGCTTGTGTCGCTGGGCCGCGTGCACAGCGCGGCTCTGCTTGGGACAGCGCACTGCTTGCAGAAAGCTAAAGAGGCCTCCAAAGGGCCTCCAAATTGTCCTGACTGGACTGACTGCAGCTAGAGCTGGTGTGGAGCAGGACAACGGGTTGACGTGTTGGTGAGGTCCGAGCTGGATGGGTTTTATTTCATTTTTGCTTAAATGTTAATTCTGGATGGCCTTAGTGTGGGGCTCAAGGGTGACAGCTGGGTGCTTTGAAATACTAGTGGGAAGGGGAGAGCCCAACTGATCTGTGGTGAAGGGGAAGAGGAGGATTTCTCATGCACTGTGGGACATCGGCAGACAGAAGAGGACACGGAGTGGGCCTGTATGTGCAGGGAGTGCACATCCCATCCCACATGCCAAGCATCCTTTCCCAGGAACAAGGTAGATCACAGGGTTGGCAAGGACAGCCTCAGTTTGTGGGAGGAACTCCTCACCCCAAAACCTCCCTTCCTGTGCTGCCTCCCTGGCTTATAAATGTCAGACAGAAATTTGGGGAAAACGTCCCCAAACGGGGCATTGCATGAGCAATGGAAACAGGAAAGCCTGCTTTGCAGTCCTGCTGCCGCCTTTCCTTCCCCTCTCCATGCCCTCTGGGTTTGCTGGTGTTGAACAAGGCTGGCTGGGCTCGTGACTGCCCTTATGTGTCATTTGGGACACTCGTTTTGCTTCCTCCCCTCTCTGCGAGGAACTCACTCTCTTTGGGCCTCCTACCTATCCAACTGCTCAAATCATCACGTTTGCAAGTTGGGATGATCACCCCTGCTTCCAACAAGCTAAATATCAGGAACCTCCATTTCTTGTCTGCTTGCTCCATGCATTTGCAAAATAAATCCTGTGTGTTCCTGGATCATGGCTGTTTCCTCCTCCTGGCAGTATTATTTTTTCTCTCTCTAACAATGATCTCACGGCTTTTCCTGGCAGTCCAGCTGACGCGATAGGAATCTCTTCCTCGCTCTCCGCGGGGCAGAGGTCTGCGGTCAGCTGGCACGGCCGGCCCTCCCGGCGAGCTGCGTTCGGCACTCGGAGCATTTGCAGAGTCGAGGGAGCGCTCGGACGTCGCTCTGCGCTGTGGACGTGTTGGACCTGCGGCGCCTGCACATGGGGAGCCGATAGGGCCTGCCGGGCTCCGAGCCGCAGGGCTACTCTCCCTTGGAAAACCTGGCAGGGGGGTTACTCCTCCCAGGCCTCACAAAAAACACCACTACTGAACTGATTAAGCGTGTGCTTTCTAGGAAATATCCCAGAATCCCAGGATGTGTTTGAGTAGTTTTTTTCCTACTTGTTTCCGTCTCTTCCCATATAAAGACATGCCTAAGATGTGAGGATATGGTGGAGTTTTCCCTTTCTGAATTCTTCTGCACTGAACACAACACAGTCTACTCCCAGCTCTTTCCCCATTTTACTTCTTGGCCCAAGTTATCGGCAAATCCAGCAGAGAAATGGCATTCCAGCTTTTCTGGGGCTGAGCAGGGTGTTGGGGTGTCAGCAGTGACGCTCTGAAGTGCTTTGGCCCAGCTCTTGTTGCACTTACCAACCATCTAGTTCCTTCGCCTAGTTTTGATGCTGAAAAACTTGCACTGAGCAAAAAAATGCACTATTTAAGTCAAAATTACACTACTTAAGGAAAGTTGGCATGTAGGCACAACAGCCCCTGACTTTTGAAAATGCGGATGTTGCCCTCAGCGGCATAGCGGGACTCGGTGACACTGTTTGCACTTTATTTGTTTTGGCGGCTCTGCAGGACTCTGCCCTCCTGCTTGGCACAGCCGGGTCCGGCCCGCGGGCCGCGGTCGTGGGCGCGGGAGCCACGCGGGTCCCGTGTAATCTGCCCGCTGCCCACGAGAGGGCAGGCGAGGCTGCGGCTTCCACGGGAGCCCGAGTTGTGCTGGAGAAACAGCGCGTGGCCCCCAAACACCGCCCCAAGCCCCCAGGTACCGACCCACCAGCTTCGGGTGTGAGTCTGGGTTTCGGGGTGAGTGCGGCCGTCGCCGCGGCTCAAGGCTGAGAGCTCCAGGTCGTGTCAGCCCGCAGCAGGGAACGGCAGCCGGTGCGTGTGGACAGGGAGGACATGGCACGGTTTGGCCACGAGATGGACCAGGATCTCTGTGTTGTGAAGTGTGCGCACAGCCAGGACACGGGATGTGATCTCAGCTTATGCACACACACAGGCTCCAGAGCACTTTATTTTGATGGTATTTGCTAAAGATCCTTTTTTTTTTTTTTCCACCCCACGGGGAAGTATGTGCCAATGCTCTGTGTAAGAGAGGGTATTTTGTTGTCTTTGTTTTGTTTTGTTT
>VWPW01030078.1:0-17232 GCA_013389825.1 Crypturellus undulatus
AGAACTACATTATCATTACTCTAGAAATTAATGGAAAATATCTAAACAACAAATCATAAGCTAGAATCATTCAAAACTGCAAGGAGAAACTTGTTAGAAGGCTGTTGTGGTCTTCCAAATGCCAAAGGTGACATTTCCAAATCAAAACCCCAGGAATAAACCCATCTTTGCTGTCTACTGCCTTAAGTAGATACTTGAAAATTGTCAGAACTAAAAGCAAACCCGCTTTTCCAGACAGTTTTTCTTCAAAGGATTCAAGGCTGAATTTTGCCTACAAACAGTTATCCTTGTGAATTATATTGTTATATCAGCCCATTAGCAGAGATGCTATTCAGGATGGAAAACCAAATGGAAAAACAGCGCTGCTGAAAGGGTCCAAAGGTATCACTTAAAAGCTCTAAATTCAAAGAATTTACAGCCATCCCGTTTCTATCCAAAATGATCAATTCCTGCTTTATCACAACATCATGAAGCCATTACCATCGATATTACTATGTCAAGACAAGGAAATATTCTGGACCTAGCACATCTAGCAGCACAGCCAAGTTTTGAACTGAAACATCCTAGCAGTCTCAAGGCTTTAAAAACCATCCAAAAGGGGTGCTGCCTGCAAAAAAACCCTAAGGTTTCTTTAATAAGCAAGTAGATTTTGGCAAAAATCTCACATGGGATTGCCTTTAAACACTACCTTTCTGCATTGCTCGCAAACTAAAGTGTAGCTTAAGATATTAAAACCATTTGGAGCTTCAAAAAAATGCATTCGGGCTGAAAAGCTGCCTAGTAAAGTTCTAACCTCATACAAGCTGCTGGGGCAAGCTCACAAAATCAGGTTTGGTAACGAGAAGCATCTCCACGCCAAGGGCATTAATAGCACATCCAGAGAAGTGATGGCTTTTCAAGGTGTCAGTGGTCTGGCTTTGCTTTCAAAGTCTCCGAAAAAACCTGGATTTGCCTATCCAGAGGCTAAAATAGTCCTGATGCTAAAAGCTATGGTGAAATATCCATCTTGAGAAATCCCGGCAATGTAAAAGGCTAACAAAAGGTAGGAGCAAAAGTGTAATTAGCAGAAAGCAAGTTGATTTCTCGAGTGGTGACAATAAACTAGCGAGCAGGCTCAAGTCGTATTCAAGTCGCATTCTCAGTATAGAATTGTTAGTGAGCCTAAACCAGATGGTATCTCATTTCTAGCTATAGGCAAAATGCCAAATGACATGACTAAATAGAAAAAAAATCCCCGTAGTATTGCATTTTTGTGCCTATTGAGCGCGGAGGCTGAAAGGCAGGAACATTTTTAATAACCTTTCTTTGACAAGCTTAAAGCCATTTAATGCTCAAGCCTGTCCTCGACGTGCAGCCAGGAGAATAGGCCTCCCGAGGAAGCTCTCTGCGGCACCGCTTCGCCTCCCAGCAAAGCACATTATGCAGCAGAGCCGCATAATACTTACTTTCCATTCAAAATAAAAAGGAAAAAAAATAGGCTCGCATCGGCTATCACAGCAGTGACCTTTCAATCCAGGCTTCCATAGTATTTATTGGCTGGAAAGTTGCTCCTAGGAAGAGCAATTGTCGGGTTCGAAAACTGAAAGGCTCTTGGGTTTTGAAGAGCATTTGTAAAGGCAAAGGAGTCCTGCAAAAAATAAATTAAAAAAAAATAAATAAAAGGCACCTGTAGCAAAATATCTTATCCTCAATGATTTCTATTAGCTACTAGTCATACTGAGTATGTTTGGACAAATAAAGCAGCTTTGGGAGGGCCTTCAAGGATTTCTAAGCACCAAGCATCCCTCCACAAAAGGATTCCAACCATGGAGGCTTCAGAACCCCTTGGAGAAAAGCTGATATGACAGGTAGAGAAGTTAATTAAACAACAGGGCATGCTCTGGACTTCATTCCAGTCTCCTTCTTGCTCCTCTGAGAGCAGGAGGAAGCTAGAGGAACCAGAGGGGGAAAGATGAGGCTGCTCATAAGGCACAGAGAGGTCCCCAGTTGGCCTTGCCAGCACTGCTGAGGGCTCACCTGGAGCACAGCACACCTCTGCCCTATGGAAAACAAACCCAAACCCTCATTTCTACAAGTTTAGGCAGAAAAATAAGAGAATCAATAGTTCTCAGGGCACAAAAGGTTGAGAGCATCATGGTCAAGCGAGTGAAACTGCACAGATCCAAAATCAGAGGGAAACTGCTCCTAGCAGATGAGTAGTCCAGTTTCTCACTGCTATTTTTGAGAAACAGCTCAAGCCTCAAGTCCCCACTGGTTCAGCCCTCTTGCTGAACCTGGCGATTTTTTAATCACAAGTCTTGAATCAGTTGGTGATTTTTTAAAAAAAACCTCTTCCAGTCCTTATATATGTGAGAAACTTATAACATAACCTTAACACTAAGATGTTTAAGCCAAACTTATGATTTAGGACCCAAATTCTAAGAGGATTTCCCTAAGTATAAACTGGAACAGCCTTCTTGTAAACAGTGCATTTTATACCCTCGTCATATTATTCATCATTCTACAAACTGTAAGAGGAAATTCTCAAAAATAAAACAGTTGTGTTGAAATTGCCTTTACTCGGTACAAGGTCTAGCATTACTCAGAACTAAACGTAGATCTCTAAACGCAGAGGCAAGGAAGAGGGATGCAAGCCTAATGCAGGCACTGAGGTTAAAATCACCCATCTCAGATGGCACTACCTGCTTTTCCCTATGTACCATTGCAGCCAACTTGTCATTCCCACTTATTCAGATGTCTCCATTCAGATCCACTGATTTTTCAAGTAAAACAAGAAGCTTCTGCGATCCATATGACACTTATTCTATTTCCCCCTCTTTCCTCTTCAAAAAGGGAAGGATTCCTGCCCAATTCTTTTACTCCTTCTTCCTGGAAGTGTCATCTTCCTGCTCAGTACCCTGGTCATTGCTGATTTTATGATAAATCTTTGTTATTTTCTCATTTCTGCAATATTTCTTTTCTTTCAAGGACAAGGACTACACAAGTACAAGCTATTGCATGTACTTGTGCATGGCCATTCAGAATGAAACAGAAAATGAACTGTTCCCTACTTGCTGGAAAATTAATCTGCATTAAAGATAAATTTAGCCTGTACACTTAAAGTCTAAGGGCATAAAAGCTAATTTCATTCAGAGCTTATGACAAAATATTTAGCAATCTATCTGGCAGTAAACCACCTTATACTCAGTTGAAATGGCTTCCTTCCCAACAGATCCAACTACATATCTTAGAGTGAAAAAACAGATCTCAAATTCAAATCAAGCCTAAGCGTCATGAATACCTCAAATCTACTGCGTTTGAGAATACAGTATACCAAAATAGTTTAAAGGATCCCAATTTTACCTTCAGTCTCTTGACAAAGCAGCACAGAAATTGCATCGGAGATGCCTAACTTTATTCCAGATTCCCCTCTTCCTTTTCTTCATTGAAGTTCTGACTTACACTTATATTTTTTAAGATTAATTTTCTATTTTTCTCTGAAGATGTCACAAAATGTTTCACAGAATTTAGTTCCAGATTCCTAAGGAACAGTGGAAGTTTTATCAACATTTTTGTCCCTGCTGGAGGTGGGTTGGACTAGATCTCCAGAGGTCCCTTCCAGCCTCAACCATTCTGTGATTCTGGGACTTGACAGGTAAAGAAAATGAGTGTCTGAGTTCCCAAAGATGTCTCAGAGATCCTGCAAAACCCCCCCAAAAAACACAAAACCAACTCCAAACTCCTGCTGTATTTCAGACTTCAGTTGAGAACATAATTTCAACACACTTTGAAGTGCAATAGCGGCTACCATTCTTGCTTATACAAATCCTTGACCATTTCACTTGGCCTTGCAACATCAAATCCTTTTTCTGTGAATCCCTACCCAGCTTCAACTCTCAAGTCTCTCGGCCAGAGAAAGAGCTGTTTGTATGAAAGGTTGTCGACCAGTCACAGCTAATAAATTGCCCCAGGACCAGGAGGGCACAGCATGAACAAAAATTTACAGGTGCGGAACAGGGAGCGAATCAAACAAGTGCCGAGTGGAATTCGCTCTACATTTGGCAGAATGTTTAGATAGAAAACATTAGACAAAGTGAGAAAAAGTCAGATTACTGCAAGTATTTTCCAAGAACATGTGCCAAAAGTAGTAAAAATTTTGGTTATTTACACATAAATGCTTGTCATATGTATAAGCCACGGAATGAGATGATGGCATTAGTTTAAAGGATTATTATGCATGGCTCAGTATTCTCTGTTTTCTTCAATCAAATGAATGGACCCATTGATATAATAGATGCAAATTCATTTCCAAGCAGATCAATACATCTATTAACTAATGACATTTATCGGTTTATAAATAGATGAATATACACACAAATAATTTATAATTTAAATCAATTGCTGCCTGGGCAGGAAGATTAGCTGATCTAGGAATGTTGTTTTGTGGCTGTTGCCTACAATTCACTCGTGCAGTTCCACAGCTCAGGATGTTATCGAGATCAAGAATTACAAAGCCCAGGGCTATTGGAGGGAGGTGGGAAAGTGCCGTTTGCTAGCAGATATCTCCAGCCTGAAAGGGAAGACCACATCGTTAGTCAAAACTCAAGCAGGTTCGTGACCCAGTAAAGCAGAAACCCGACACTTTTGACTACGAGCCAGGGAGGATGCAGTTCGTCTCAGCTCCACCTAGTTAATCTCCATCACCGAGCGCAGCACTGTGAAACCTTAGAGCAACTCTCCTGCACAACGGGGCTGGGGCCTTCGAATGAACAAAAAAGTCATGTAGACAACCCAGTTCCAGAGTAACACATCGTATTTCACCCCGTGGAAGCACTAAAAGTGACACTGCAATTGGATATGCAAACTAAGCACTACGTTATAAAGAGCCTGAAATCCGTAGGAGAGGGAGATGCTGAACACGCTGCAATGTGCCAAGACGCAACAGGCAACTCCAAGAGAACCCCTGTAGCTTTTCCTAGTTGTTAGCGCAGGCAATTACATAACACACAGCTATTTTTACAGTATCCACACTAAAAATAGATCCTGGTTTTCCAAATGCTGGAGGATTTTGCTCCTGGTGCGGATAGAACTGGAGAAGCCTGGTTCTCTATTCTCCTATGGGAACGTCACCATTGAAAAGTCCATTAGACAACTCAATAAAAATTAGAAATACCATTTACTACAGCACAGGCTCCGCAACAAACAGCTATCCTAAAAAACTAACTTAACTGAACTAACCCAGGTAAACTGTTCATGCCCCTTCACATCTACCTGTACACCAACAGGCAGTAAATATTTTACACGTGCTTTGCTCCAAGTCAGAATGACATAAGATAGTTCCAGATCATCAGCTATCAAAGGGCAGGCATGCTAAAAATGATGAAAACGTTATGACACAATTTAGATCACTTCCCCAAATAAAAGATCTGATGCTAGCCATATATTTTACTCGGGCATATGTCATTCCTGACCACACATCCACCTAGCTGTGTGCCAGGGAACTCAGTTTTAAGATGTTTGTGCAAGCACAGTACAGCTGGAGATCTTAAACTATTTATAATGCAGCTGAAAGACCAACTTTTAAAAAAAATAAAACAGAAAATCTGCAGCCCATGCAGACAAACCTCCCTCAGTGACTGTGTTTGCCCTCCACAGCCATGCAAGGAGCCCAGGGGTGGATTTCTGGAAGCTGAGAGATAGAATTCATCTCTGAAAGTGATTTAGACCTGAGCAGGGATTGAACAGGGAAACTCCAAAGCTTAAAGCCATTGAGAACTCTGCTCTTTAAGCCTACCATTTGCCTCTTGGCCCTTTCCTTCAAAGAAAAGCAAGAAAAAGTGTGGGAAATTTGCCTCCAACTTCTTTGGCTTCCATCAGGTTGAGGTTTGGTCTTCAACCTTAGGAGGATTTAGTGAAACAACAAGCATCACCAACTGGAGCCATTAAACTAGAGTTTCCCGATCTCTTCCTCAGGTCCATGCAAAGAAGGTTCCTGATGGATTTAGGGATCAAACTACCGTAATCGTTGTGTTCCAATCTATCCAACATGTCACAATATCATGTGTTCCAGTGCTTTAATTTGTCATAATGAGGTTTGGGTTTTCTTTCCTCTAGATTATAGCTCTGTCATTCCCCTAACACTCCCAATATGCCTTATTCAAAGGTACACTGGTACCTTTGAAACCCTACTGTTTTGTTTAACGTGGCCAGCTAAAACATTTTAAATGCTGAGCTCATAACAACACATTTCAATCCCGTTAGATTTGATCAGACCAAGACATCTAAGCCCAATTCCTATTGCTAAAAGCATCTACATGCTTGTGTGCACAGGGGATTTTTTTGGAGCTGTACTGGAGGTAAATTACCAGCATCATACTCTCCCAGGCTAATATTTTTATTGCCGAGTAAGAACAGTCTTGCTGTTGACTTAAGTAAACTTTTTTTTGCAAGACATAACATGAAATAGAAAATAGAACAAGGGGTTGGAGCAATAAGAATATAAGTGTCTGTAAAAGTGAAGATTTCAAGATAATATATTACTGTATTTCACAAAGTTGTATTATGACGGTGCTATTTGTGCAAACAGGAGATATGTAAAAAGTAGCTACCTTTTGTAAAAAGTAGTTACTTTTGCATTGCAGTATGACACTTGTGCAGTGAATTAAAGCTGTGTTTCTTAAATCAACACACTGAGAATGTTACAGAATTAGTTCATCACTTGCTAAATACTGCAGAATAGAAAGTAAAAGATGATGCAGCTAAGAAGGGCTCTTGTCTAAACCTTCACTAGGCCAACCCACCAGCTGTGTTTGCTGCAGCAGCTCTAGGAAGGTGCTTTGCTGCAATATTGCAGAAGTGAAATTAGTACCTTGGAATATAATCCATTGGTCCCTTAACTCAAGGAAGGCAATGTACCAGGAAGGAATCCATAATGACCCAGCAATAGAACTGAGGAATTAGAAAAAACTGCTCACACACGATTTCCAAATGTCATTTTGTTACTACAAATATTTGCAAGGCTGGTAGTCAAATATCCTCTGTATTCAGATATCAAGGTGTTTAAGTGCTGAATACTCCAGGAGAGTTTAATATTAAAAATGCTCTATACTTTAATATCTCTACATACATCTGTCCAAAAATGTCCACAACCCTGCAGAATTAAGAAAAAAAGTGAGTTAACAAATGTAGATTTTAAGTTATTTAACTATGTTGCTTCAAGCAAGGGGGAATACTAGGGGCCCCCACCACATGGTCCATCCATTTGGCTTGAGGGAATCTCAAGTTACTTAAAAATATTCCTGTCTTCCACATTGCTGCTGTGACTACATTGTCATCTCTTCTATAGGGCACCCTACTCTTGCTTCATCCTTCCTCATGCAGGGAAGGACAGGCTTGCACCCCTCTTCATCTCTATTTCTTATGATAATAATTATTACAAAACTATGACAATACTTTAGGGAAAAAGGCCTTGCCACTGAAATCCATCTCGGAGAAGATCCATACAGCAAGTTATAACAGCTCAACCATCCGTCTTCCAAAACGGCCTCAGGCCCAAAGTAATCAAGTCTGTGCAGCACGTTAAAATAAGCAGAGAAGGAAACATTTTAATTAATGAATATGAATGTCGGAATTCATCGTGAGGCTTACAGAAAGAAAAAAAAAAAAAGATGAATTACTATTCTTGGTGAAGACCCCAAGGAAATAAAACAAACAACACTTAACAGAGCTCCATTTCCATTTGTCACTGAAATCATGACTACTGAAATAATAATTAAAAGCCCTAAATATTTCTGCAGTGCCTGGTAATAACCCTATCACAACCCACCTAGTAAATTCCTGCACTAGGATTCCTCGGCTGTAGGTATGTTAGTTTAAGGGGCTGAAGTAACCGGGGCACAAACCTCCCTTCTTGCTCTGCTTTTGCAGCAGCAGCAGCTCAGCCACTGCTGTAGCCTTTAATGTCCCATTAAATCGTCTTACTTCATATTTCAGGTTTGCCAGGTGGCCCAAGGGACCTCAGGGACCTCCGTTATCAGCCTGGTAGCAAGCCCAAGCCAGAGGCCACCTGAAAAGCTCAAGCTCAGGCTGCATTAGTGCCACCCTGGGCTCTTCTGCTCCCTTCCAACACACCAAGGACCACCCTGGAGAAGACCCTAACACCCCTATGTAGTTAAATCCAAGCCATTTAATTAACTAATTAAACCCAGGAGCACACTCCTTCCATCTCCTGCTCCAGGACACGGCCAGGACCTTGAGGGCAGCTGAGCACTGGCAGCACTCTTGCCATGTGCACATCTGTGCCCAGATGCACGTGGCATCAATGCAAAAACACCGAGAGATCCAGAAGGGAGATGGAAAAATAGACAAAGAACTTGGCTGACGCTCTCACTTTATGGGAACTACAAAAAAAATTTTGCTAATTTGCAATTAGCAAACATGCAATTTTTCTGCCATAGCATAGAGACCTTCTGTAAGCAACTTTGCCACTTGATTATTTAGGCCACATATACTTATGCACTTCAAGGTTAGAAGAAATGTTACTTTTGTCTTGCCTACTGCAACTCGATCACTTTTTCAATCCAGATTTTCCTTGGATTATCCTGCTTCATCAGGATATTTTTATTCGTGCTGTTTTCTACAGCATGATTCTCCTTACATCTCTATCACTAAGTCCTGTTAAGAAAAAACACCTCTGATAGGAAGGCAAAATGTTACACACACGCAATACTAACAAAATAATTTATCTAACAAGTCCAAAAGCTAATATTCCAATATTTTGGACTACCAAGTAGCATGGCCAACACAAGTTTTCACATGCATTTAAAACCACAAAAAGCCAGTCCATTGCCCTTTTTATTTGTGCAAATGAAGCAAGTGTTTTTGTCAGAAGGCTTTTTCCACCCCCTCGCTAGGCTGATAGTTATTGCAGAAGAATATAAAGCAAATACACTGCTGCTGACAGCAACCACCTACTGATTTTACAACATGGAAAAGTTCCAGAGCCCAATTACTCAAGCATGTGCATGCACATGTGTGCAGATGTGCAAGAGAAAGCCTAATGAAGCAGCTGAAAGATTATCAGCAGACACACCTTGTGCTGGGGAAATTCTGCTGCAAATTTTAGCAGTGGAAGAAGTACAGAACCATCACTTTTACCTGCTTATGTGTAATAGAAATTTAATTCTTATAATATTCCTGGTCTGGAATTAAAAATATATATTATATAAAATGTCAAGCATCACTTTTCAAGGGATGTATTAAAGCATCAAGGCTGAAAGCCTTCAGCTGAGTTCAGTTGATTACATCTGAAATGAGTTCATAAGTAAATCTTTAAGACAGATATTCGTGCTCTTCTGCAACGGACTAACTTAAAGAACTCATCTCCTCTGCCAAGCTCGTGACTCAACAAAACCTCTACCCGTGTGCTATACTGTTTGTTAGAAGTAAAATGTAGAAGTAAAAGGATTTTGGAAGTGAAGCAATGAGGATATTCGGATTTCTAATCAAGACTGTGCAGCAGGTAAAGCTGTCCTGCAGCAGTCCTGCCCTGCATCTCCTCCAAGTTTGGTTCTTGAATACTAAAAATGCGCATCTCAGAACAAGCCACACAGGAAGGCAACTTTAGATATGCCCCCAAAAAATCAGCATTATGCTAGGAATAGCATTTGCCTCTAGCACTGTGTTTCATTAGTAACGCTAAGTGGAAAAAAAAATCAATACGACTGCTCCATGAAAAATTAGGAGAGATGTATTTTATAAACCTTTGTTAGTTTAGCTGTTATGAGACTATTGCATAAGTGCCCCATACTAATTTTATTGGCTCCTAGCACATATAATTTGAAAGTATTATGTTACCTGCAGAAACCATACACATGGCTCAGAATGTTAGTGCGAGCTGGCTGTGGGAACTGTAATGTGTGCTCCTGCACTAGAGATGGTGCCCATAAATTATGCGAGTTATTTTCTAATCCCCTCAATATTTCAAGGGAAGGGACAGCCATTATGTAACGAGAAATGTCTCCTACACCTTTCTGACAGACGGGGCAAACATTATTGCTTTCCCCTTCAGGGCAGGCCACTCTTTCGGTTCACCACAGTAAAGCACCACTAGTTCTCAAGGCTTCATCATTCTTCAAGATTTAAGCATTTAGTTCTGGGGGGGAAAGCTACTATTTTCCATTTGCTTCATCGCAAGTTCAATGTGTTGGCGCCGATAGTATAAAAATAACAAGAAATTAGCTTAAAAGTTCACAACAGGGCATGTAATGAGTTTTGTTGGGAACACTAAACGCATTTCCTGAAAGGTTGCCTTATATCAAAACTGCTGTGAAACATCTGAAACCCTCCAAGTCTCAGCTAAAGGATGAGTCTGTGGTAAGACAAAAGAATTCACCTCTAAATAGCTGCACCAAGTGTCCCAAGCTTCCTAAACCACTCTGTCCAAGTCATTTGGTTTCTCTGTACTTCAAATCCTGCCTTGGAGGCTTCAGACTTAATGCTGATGTTGACTTCAGAACTTAATTGACTTATAGGAAAAAGCACAACCTTTGTTAACTTGAAAATAAACAGGTCCTCTATTGCACAAACTTTGCAATATATAATTACTTCTGAAAAAGATGGGTTCAAAAACACAGGTGGGTTATAAATCAAGATTTTTTCTATAAGCATCGTCCAAATACGTCACACTACAGATTCCTGTTGCTTTACATTGGCTTTGCAAAGGTATCAAGGACTGAACGAAGCACAAGGCCAAGAGTCTGGTTTACAAGAGCTTCACCAAGAGCTTAGAAAATTACTCTGTTGCTCAAAACACGGTTGACCAAAACCACATGCACTTAGAGACTGTGCTATAATGCAACACAAACACCGAATATGTCAGAATATTACAAATAAAAATGCACTTCCTTGCACTTACACCACAGTATGAGAAACTGAAAAGTTAATGAGACAGCTTTAATTACTTTTTTTTTCCTAAATATCTGGCCCATTAACTAAACACAACTGCCTTAAAGCTCCCTAGTCCAAAATTTCTATAGCAAATGTTCTTCTGTTGGAATTTTCTATTCATGGAACTGGACTATAAATAGGGATATAATATATTTAATAGGTTGCAGAAACCATACTCTTCAAATATCCTGACTTTGCTAGGGGCTATGACGATAACAGCAAAATAGCTCGGATACCACTGGGAGCAATTTGTCACTGCAGTGCACAGGGGCCAGCGTTTTCCTGTTGTAATTAGTGGAGAGCGCATGCTTATTATTAGCTTACTCTTAGCTTACTCACTGGAGTAATTCCAGATTCAGGCTTGTGTCTGCTGACTGGCAACACGTGTATGTTTGGCTAAGGCGCAGTCCGTAAATGGTTCCCGTTGGCCTTTTGCAATTTATTTCATGCTTCCAACAAGAGTCTTGAGCTGGCAGGGCTAGTGACACTTGCTTTGGGGTTGGTCATTAGGAGCCCGCATATAGAGACCACCTGTATAGACATCCAGGCCATACAAACCACCTCTGTCTACATCCACCTCCTTGGCCCTTGAAGGAAGCCCATGCATTTACAGTACACGTGATTTATGGGCTTTGTGGCTATGAATAAGGACATGTACAGTTTGTCTGTGCTGCCTTTGGAGACAGCGAGATTTCGGTGCCTTTTGCTGTCTTCTTGGACAACTTGGACTCCTGCAATAGCGCCACATATAATTNATGCATTTAGAGTACACGTGATTTATGGAGTTTGTGGTTACGAATAAGGACATATACACCGTTTTAGCCTGTGCTGCCTTCAGAGACAGCAAGATTTCGGTGCCTTTTGCTGTCTTCTTGGGCAACTTGGACTCCTGCAATAGCGCCACATATAATTTCATTTAAAAAATAAAGCATGAATTTGACTAGTAACAAATTCTACTTTCAGATTTTAGAAATTTTCTTTCTGTGAATCCCCTCCTTGTCTTCTCCATTTTCTCAGTGTCTTCCTTGCATTGCCTTACTGAATATAACCTCTAATTCTGAGCACATTTCAGACGTATGAATGACAGATGTAACATGTCCTTCTTATATTTGGAGAAGACAAACCTGTAAAAGCAAAAGCGGGAGTCTTACAAAAACTGGAAACAAATTCAGTGCTTGCACTCACTGGAACTAGGGCCCAGATAGGGGCCCAGCAAACCCAGCAACAGTTTCTTCTCTCTCCAGTGAGAATCCAAAAAGATCCAGGCATATCTAAATAAAATCATGGCATTTCCATGCTTTTTTTTCAGTAGCTAGAGATACCTAAAGACTTCAACACAGAGCAGGAGGTCAAGAGGTCCAACAGGCCACAATTATCAGTAGAATAACCATCCAAAAGCCTTTTCCCCAGGGCACAGCATCTTTTCTGAGCTCAAAGGGCAAGGCTGGCCTTTGAGCCTGATGAATAATCTTGTGCTCACACTTTTTTCAGGAATTGATCACATCCAGTTACCTCCTGGGGGAAATCAAGTGTTCTCACCTAGATCATTTACATTAATAAGAATATTAATGACTTTGCCGCCTTTAAGTATTAGAAGGGGAAGCTGCTTTCCATTTAAACCTGACAATATTTCAAGAAGATTCATTAACTCTTTCTATAGGAGCAAAATAAAAGCACCCCTTTTTTTCTCTGTTATTCAGCATTAAAACAAGCATTTCTGTGTATTCTGTGCAATAGCCAATTGCTGATTACTGACTTATTTTTACAGCTGATATTTTTACATCAGACACTAGAGAACATTGTGATTTTCTTTAACTGCGAAGTTTATGTTTAGAGAAGCACTACATTTAGATACTCAAAAACCACAAATTATATAATTTCCTGTTCATCTAATCATAAAATACAAAGCACCATAAGGAAAGTGGCAATACAAATGTGCAGGTAGAAGCAGTTCCTAATATTTCATTCCTGGAAACAAACCTTAGGAAAATATTCAACCCAAGTCTTCGCAGTGGGATTTCCAATTTGGGATGACTGCCAAAACCTTCAATAATGCTTTATCAGATGCTGGAATTAGCCCCTCTGTGAGCTGCACACTAGGAATAGGCCATGTCTGAGCATTTGTTCTGGATTTTCTTCCCAACGGGAGAAATCTAATAGGAAGGGATATTTCAAGAGGGATTGCAGAATGGGATCTCTACATTCTGGTCAACGCACACTACTATCATTTCTGGTAAAGTGTTCTAGTTAGGGGTTACAGTAAATTGATCACATAATACAGCAGGAATTTATCATGTAATAGCAAAGGAATTTAAGAGCCGAATACCTAATATTATTAATAAAACAGGCCTGTGAATAGAGACAGCTGAAGGATAGGGTTTATATTATTACCTGATGCCAGGTTAAAATAAAGGGCTGGTAAAATCCACATTCCAAGGACGAAAAGAAAAATCCCAGGGGCTTTTTGCCAGATGACTTCAGACGGATGGTGCAAGGGAATCAGGTCCTGGAGGTATCCTCTGCCAGTGTCCCACCAGCTCTGCTGCTCCTTCCCACGAGGGGTCCAAACCCTGCGCACGAAGCAGCTCTGTTGTCCTCCTCCGTGGTGCCCCAAATGGCACATTGCAGCTAAGGGAAATACCATCCACATCGATTAGTCGTGGACAAATCCCCGCAACCCCTATGATTTCTTAATCTGAAATTCAACACACTGAAAGAGTGACTTTTCACTATCATAAAGGACAAGACATTAAGCTCCTGTCCTTGTGGGAAACAAGAAAACTGAGTCCAGTTCAAAAGTTAATTTCACTGTGTTAATAGACTCTATATAAACACCAAAGACTTAAAATTTAGCAGGTGTCTTTCAGCCACCAGCAGGTTCCTACTTTCATCCAAACAGAGCCAGTCTGCCAATATTTTTCCTAAACAATTTATTCTACCTCATTAAAACCTTTCTTCCAGTTTCTAGCATAACTGCATACTGCAAGTTACTAAAGAAAGCAGCTAATTTATTTTTCCCTACATATACGTCACACTAAAGAAGTTATAGTGGTAGCAAATTTATAGGCTTCAGGTATTTTTGGGGCAGGTAAATTCCTCCTAAATGACAGGCATCTTAATCCTTACAAATCTTCTGTAAGAGATATTTAAAAAGGACCTATATAAAAGGACTTGGTCTCATGAGAGCACACTTCAGCCATCATTTTTAATATAGAAAATAGTCAGGATGTGTTTCCTGTTATTAATAAGGGAGGAGGGCAGGAGAGGGGGAATGAAGGGATTGCCATCTGTCACTCCTAATGCCCATGACAGTTGAACTCATTTGGGTCGTTTGCTACACACCTTGACAGCTGAGCATTTTCATGGAAGAAGTTACAGACATCGCACCTTTTCCTGTTTACACCTTTATTAAAAAGGGAACTCCAGAAATTTTTCATTAAGTGTCATTTGTCACACGGCAACCTGGCAAACTCCCGAGGCATCCTGAAATAATAGGGCTTGGGAAGTGCTGCTTTTCGTTCAATAAATGCCATATGTCTCTTGGAATTTGGCAATCACCGATCTGGCATCTCTTGCCAATGGATGTGTGTGTGTATCTTGGACAGATGGGAACATTTTTGCAGGATTGCTATAACCAGGTGCTTCTGCCTCACTGAGGCTCAGCTACCTTTTACCATTTGCTTTTCTGGCCAGTCCTCTCCCCACACACACTTGTATTTTAAATGTCACACTAAGGCACTGCAGTGCTGCTCTCATTTAACTGCTACAGCAGAAGACTGTAGGTGCATTTAGCTATTATTAAAAAGGAACAGAGACAACTCTTTACCGAACATATTGTACAAGTGAAAGCTTAAGTTTTTCAAAAGCAAATACTGCAGGTACAAACTTCCTAAAGGCAACAGATTTAGCCTTTAAATACTTGAAGGATACTAAGGCCCTTAATTCATTGGCAGCATGCTGATTACCTTCAGAAACATACCTGCCTAGCAAAACCAAAACTTAACTATCACCAAAATGTCTGAGATTCAGTTACCTGGGAGCAAAATAATTCTTAAAGTTGGAGAGCCCTCAGAGAGGGAATGTCAGTAGCTTCTGCTCTACTTCTGCTGTTTGACCCAGAAAGTGGTACCCTTATAACGTAACACATGTAACTTATTACCACATTTGCTATTCCTATTTCATGCACCAGGGAGAAGGGAATGACTGACAAGTATCTCTGGGTCTATCATTCCTCAGGAATCTCTGATAGCAACAAGTGTTCTAGCAGACACACACACAAGAAAGACCATGCCTGCTAAAAGCATTAAGAGTAAGCTCAAGTGCAGAATTTCCGTATCAAATGCCAAAACTACATAACACAGGGACCGATGGCTAGACAACACAAGCTCAGCCTTCATACTTGATCATTTCAAGCAGTTTTAAAAGTTTATGGACAATCTTCATATGCTTTTCAGTAACACAGAAATACTGGCTCAGTGCATGGCCAAGGGGCTCTCCTTTGAGACTGACCCTGCCAAGGCTCAGAAAGGGGAACAGCCCCATGTCAGAAAGTACAAGATAGGTTTATGTGCAGATCTCCATAATTTTATTGCCGTGTTAACACACTGTAACAGGTAATTCTCCCTTCCCCCTCCAAAAACAAAACGACCAAAAAATTCCAAACACATCACACTTTTGATCATAAAATAATGGTGTACTCTTGCGCCTTCTGATAGAGCTGTGCACACTAGCACATATCGTAACACTCTCGATAACTCTAGTTTCAGTCCTTTTATTCCTTCTTCACATGTAGCATCTTCTGGTCTTTAAGCTTTTAGGCAGAACCTGAGCACCTTCTAAACCACTCTGAATTTACAGAGCTCAGTAGTGACAGATGTAAAAACTCTCAGCTGATCTCGAGCCAAGAAGAGAAGCTTTTTGACGGACTCTCCACACAAGACTAACAGAGACCATTTTTTGTGGCCTTGGCATAAATTTGTGTCTTCATTGGGTGTTCCCTTGTACATAGCTCTTTCATAAGGCTAAGTCAGAGATGAACACACTTGATCTTGTTACTTCTGTACCATAACATTCATTTTAAAGGAGAGTGATAAGATAGAAAGTTCCTTGATCACATTGTTTGCAAAAACTGATGAAAAATGAAGAGAACAAAGACAAATCTTGCATGCCCTGAAGAAAGCCTTCATCACTCCCTCCTCCTCCTCCCCAAGACACACCAAAAAAAGGGGAAAAAAAATGAACAATGTGGGTCATTCATACTATTTTTTTTCCCAAGGGCATACTTGCATACAATATGGTAACTAATAATGCCTTCCCATCTCAGAGCTTTACAGCAGACTTGGCTTTCTTTCACCTTTACTTAAACCCACAGATAAGGTGTGCAGAAGCACGAACACCCACCAACACAGATGACCTGGCAAGGGCAGGATTACTAAGGAAATCCTCAACTTCTGATTTTCTAGACAGAAAAGGCCACCTTCCTCTCTGAGCATTTGGTTGGCCTGCAGCAGTGGGAAAGACAGGATGCTGCCATGACTGCAGAGCACTGCAACTGCAATATTCTCCATCACAAGATGAAAACAGCCTTTTTTACTTTCGAAACCAAAGGTCTTACTTTGTTTCATTATATGGCAGTACATATACAGTTACATAAAAGCACCGGGCCTCCTTAATGGACATCATATGCAGAGAGAAATAGCATGCTCAGTCTCATCAACCTCGAGTCTTCAGCTCACAGGGAAGTGCTAGTCTCCTCCTTGCCTTTCATCCTAAGCGCTGAGGAGCTAAAGTGTCTTCTTGGCTTTCAAAAGCTTTAAGTCTGCTCTCGGCTTCGCTACTTTACTCAGGGGTTTCTCTACCTCTGCCACTAAGTCAGTCCACACACTGAGGCCAGGGACATCAAAGTCTCCATCCTGCGCCCTCAGGAGCTCCAGGGCAGCCCGAGTTTGTCCCCCGAGCGGTGCAGGCGCCTGGCAAAGACAGTCAAAACGCTCCCTCAGCTCCTCCCAGGACAACTCGGCCTGCTCCAAGCAGCTGCTCCCCCACCGGCCCTGCAAGGGGTCATAGCGCAAGCGGCTTCCCCAGGCAACGAGGAGGTCCAAGTAAGGGGCGCTCAGCTGGGAATAGCGCGCGGCCAGGGCGGCGAGCTGGTGGCCCGGCAGCAGGCGGCACAAGGCCGGCAGGCGCTGCGGGCTCTGCAGCAGCCAGGCGAGCAGCGCCGCGGCCCCCTGCCCGTCTCCCCCTCCGCCGCTCGGCCCTTCCTCGTCGCGCCAGGCCTCGTGGCCGCCCAGCAGCAGCGCCGCCGCC
>VWPW01030078.1:17805-55931 GCA_013389825.1 Crypturellus undulatus
CAACGGTCGCCCGCCCCAACGGTTGCTCCGCTCCGCGCCGGCCGTTTGAACCGCGGCCCGCCCCCTCCCGCGCCGCGGGCCAATCCGCGCCGCCGGAGGGCCGAGCGGGGCCCTGCGATTGGCTCTCGGCGACGTCAATCGGCCGCGCGCGCGGCCGTGATAGGGTGACGCGAGGCGGGTCGCGGGCTCGCGCCTGAGGCGGTTGCGGGGGCGGGGGGGAAGGCGATGGCGCACGAGAAAAAGACATAAAAATAATAACGCTGATAGCGAAGTGCCCTTCAAAGAGGTTAAAATAAAAACCAAGAAAGAGGAAAAAAAAAAAAAAAAAAAACAAAGAAAAAACTGCCCCAGAAGCACCTTGCAAAGCTGATACCCTGCCACACACCAGAGAGAGATTCACAGCCACGGAGGGGGGTGCCCCATAGCAGGCCAGGTGCCCTCGAGCAGCTGCCTCTTGCCTTGTTTTCTTTCACCTTATTTCCTTCTTCAACTATCCTACATCACACATAAGAAATGTCACCTTTAAGCTGTAACTCCGCTGGTGGAGGAGCAGCTCCCGTACAAGCAGAAAGCAGAGCGCCAGGCTCCTTCCTCACCCTCAGCGAGCAGAAGGAACACGGACCCCCACCACAACGGGAACAGGAGAAAGAAACATCCTCACGGAAAAGATGAGAGACAAGACATTACCTTTAAGCGAAGCATCCTCACAAGGAAGAGCAGAGAAAAGATGTTGCTTCAAAGCAGGGGTAAGAGCTTGCCAGCACCTTCCAGATGCCCCTGCCCATCCTCACCCCACAAGAGGCTGCTCCTTGTCTCACCTGCTTCTGGCCAGGTCCCGTCAACAAGGGCCACCTGGAGCTCGTTAGCTGGAGGGGCTCCTGCTTAGGTGCCCGTACGTGGTTTCTCCTGGTCTTGCTGGCTGAATTGTTTGCGCTTGTGGTGGCTCCAGAGGGTCTCTATGAGCTCTTGGTGGTCATTTGTCTCAGCTTGCGTGTAGAGCGGTTCAGTTTTTTGGCCTTTAAGCCATGTTCTGCTTAAAGTCAAAAGCAAGGAGAGAGGCCCAATGTTTATTTCTGCTGCTGTTTTTTCCCCCCTATTATTAAGAAAAGCTTAAGTAAATGTGTGGGGCTACAGAACTCCTATGGTCCTACCACTACCTTCCTGAACTATGCTCAAAGTTGGTCACAGCTTCCAGATTTTTGCTCTAACATCATCTGCTGGGGTTGGGTGACTCTTTTTTCGATATTCACCATTCTNGTGTAGAGCAGTTCAGTTTTTTGGCCTTTAAGCCATGCTCTGCTTAAAGTCAAAAGCAAGAGAGAGGCCCAAGGTTTATTTCTGCTGCTGTTTTTTTCCCCCTATTATTAAGAAAAGCTTAAGTAAATGTGTGGGGCTACAGAACTCCTATGGTCCTACCACTACCTTCCTGAACTATGCTCAAAGTTGGTCACAGCTTCCAGATTTTTGCTCTAACATCATCTGCTGGGGTTGGGTGACTCTTTTTTCGATATTCACCATTCTTCTGTGATAATAGTGAAGCAAAGGGGACAACCTGAGGAGTCTTAAGTATTGCTCCCTTTTTTATTGCTTTCTTGGGCAGTGAACCTAGAGCCCATAGGTGTCTATAGACCATTCCAACATTAACTCTGCAATGATTGCTTTTGTTGTTGCAAATAATCTGCTTATCACCTGTGATTGCTTTTAGATTTCTCAACATTAATGCCAAGTTGAAGCATGTAAACATGCAGTCAAAAATAAATGCGATAAACTGTATGGGAAGCTTTATGCAATAGAACAACAGTGGGGACCTAAAGTGATAGGAACATAATTAAATAATATATAATTTGGCCTATCAATTTCCACTTTGTGAGCTAAGTGCTGTGGCCTAGTAGGAAAAGACAGTTACAGTGAATTTCAGCCTCTTTAGTCTGACCAATGAGGGATATTCTTGGAGGTGTATATGCTCCAGAAGAAAATGAGTTTTCCCTTTGTATCAAGCAACTTCCCCAAGAAATTCTTTGGGCTGCTCTTCTTTTGTCTTAGTTGCTTTATGCCCTATGAATGTGTCTATATGTTTCACCTGAAAACAATCAAATAATCCTATTTGCAGCACTTAGAGACTTTTTGGTAGAAGAAAAGGTAGTAGAAATCTAATGGGCCTGGAAAAGCACTAAGAAATGGAGTATCTGGAATACTCTTGAATTTGAAGGGAGATGACCTGTGTATTCTAATGGCTCTCTCTAGTGAGGCCTGAAAATGGAATTTCTATTTGCGGATAATCCTTGATATTTCAATATTTGTTTTGGTCTTAAATTATCATGATAAGTTTAATAATCTGTGTTTTTTTTTTATTTTTTTTCCATTGAGAGGCTACAGGTTGGCCTCCCTGAAACAAACTGGCTCTTAAAACAAGATATTCATGCTTTTGTAGGCACCACAGCTGCACCTGAAGTCTCCAGTCATGATGGGGCACAGCTGAGGCTTACAAGGAAAAGTAGAGCCTACCCTGAAGAAATAGCAGAGCTGTCTTCAAAGCAACATTAAGATAAATTCCAAGAACACATGAAGGAACCAGTGTAACATGAAGGTAGTTATGATTTATGTAACACGGGATTGCACTACAGCAGCTTTCTTAAATAGTAGCTGTCTTTCCATGTCTCCAGTGCCTGGCCACTGAAGGAATTCCCTTTCTGCCCTCAATTTTATGCTCCTATTTTGTGAGTGTAGCCACCTTCAGAATGCGCTCTATGTCTTAATTCTAGCTTTATTTTCATGCCCAAAAGCAATTTTAAAGCAAGGAAAGCTCACTGGAAGGTAGTCATCTACCGTTGCGTTAGGCTGCATTAAATGTTTCTCCATCCCAGGTTTTGATTGATGGGATCCATGGCAAAGAAAGCTGTTGAGCAAGTCAAAAAAAGAGAGTTGGGGAAGTTATTTCCGTAGCTCCCTGAAAGCAAACCGGCTTCTCAGTGAAGTATTGCAGAGTGGTTTCACAGGCCCCGTATTTTGCTTGAATTATTGTACTGCTTTATCTAAGCTGAGAACTCAAGTGAAAGATTCATATGAAATTTTATGAAACGAGTGAATATCTTCACTCCAGTTATGGAGCCAGTAAAATTCACCCTGGCAGGAGGATCAGTTTTGAAGCTAAATTGTTCAGACTTGCCAGAGGTCTGGAATCCATTTTTACATTTACCTTCCTCTCAGAAGTGGTATTTGCTCTAACGTGGCTGTACTGCTTCCCCTAAAAATGAAAGGGAAATGCACTCTGTTTACTTGAAATACCTAGTATTACAAAACTTCTAAGTGGTCTTGCTTCAGAGATGAAGCATTTGGCTCAAATGTGAGTCAGAACTGTATTAGCAAAGTTACTGAGCTAGAGTTTAGTTCTTAAGTCCTCTGGAAATAAAAATAAGTAAGTCAGAGTGGCAAATTGTGCCACCTATTTCTGAGTGTGAACAGGTAATTAGAGGAGATGAAGTAGCCACAGACTTAAAGCTTCTCTTCCCCAGATGAGTCCTGTTAAATGATGCTCTGTAGCTTCCTAAGCAAGTGCAGTTATTAAGTCTATAACTTGTTCTGCCTTCATGTTATTTCAGCTAATGTATTTTTTTCTGACATTTGCAGTATTTTCTGCATCAGGGATAGTGGTTTGGTAGGTCATAGAATTTACAGAGCAGGGCATTTCCTTGAATGTTTGTACAGGTGTTTTTTTTTTTTTTTTTTTTTTCTTTGAAGCTAGGGAAATTCTCAGGTATTTATTTTAGGTATTTTTACTACCTGCTTTTATTGCTCAGGTGAAAAAATGCGGCTGTTACTGCTGTTCAGAACTGCATTTTTTTTTTAAGAGTACTAAATATGAATTTGAGAGGTATGTGTTTCACAGAGCATGTTATCAGAATACTCTGAAAGGAAGGGAATACTGAAAGTTACGAAATAATGAAATACTCTGATGTATTGGTTAATGATACTTTGTTGTGTCAAGTCAAGCATCTTAGGACTAAGCCAAATCAAGCATCACAGGTTTACTGCTTAACATTGAGTCATTTTTAGAAGTCTTTGAAGCAAAATGCAGACCTTGAAGAATAACAGCAATTTTTTTTCCTATTCAGATTCTGCATTTTTCCATGACAGTTAACTTGCTGTCATTCACAAGAGTACAGGGAGATGTTATAAACACCCTTTCATGCTGGAATCCTGTTAGATTGGTCATATTTTTTTACATACATAAAAATCAGTGTAAAATTCAATGCGAGACAGCTATTTGCCAAGCTATTTATATGTATGTCTGGGTACTAATAATCTAAGTCACCTTGATTTTTTTCCTTACTTGTCCAGGACCCTGAGAACATCTTAATATTTGGATTCACTTGTATCTCTCCTTCCTAGCTCTGTCCAATATCCTTAGAAATATTACATGTGTCTGTGTATATACAGATAGACACATTAACACACGCATGCAGGCTGGGGAGACTTTTCTTTTTTGAGCAATAAGTTTTTAAGTATCTGTTGTTTCCATTTTCATGTCTCCAAAGCTTTTATGTGAATTCTTCCAGCACATTTCTCATTATTCTCTCAACCTTTCCTCTGCTGGATGGCTGGGCTTTCCAGACGTACAACCTGAAATGTCCTGGGAGAATTTACATAAAAACAATAAAGCCAAGGAAATGGAAACCACAGAATATATACATAAATTTTTTTCAATCTTTGCTAAGAAGCTCATTGGTTCATATTTACAAAGGAATTCAATTTTCCATATTAACATCCTTTTCCCTGTGAAGCAAATGTGGGCGATTGGGATGGTAGAAATCATTACTTCAGTGAATATTCTGGGTTGAGGGCTTATATGTTAATCTCATTAATGACTAAAAGATTTTACTTTCCTTCATTCTGGTCTGTCAGCCATCACAGAAATGGCCAAAGTAAGCAAATGCTCATGTGGGACATAGGAGTGACTTAAAGTCCTTTAAGTTTGTCTTAATTAGGGAAATATTGTTTGTTTACATAGTTCAGGAAGTATAACAGAGTGCTTATTGGCTTCTGGTATCTACTCTTATAGCATCTTTTGAAAGCAAATCTTATGGGAACTCATAGGATCATAGCTCAACTAATAGGATAATAGCTTAATAGGATCCATAATACAGTAAAACTGCTTCAGATTCTGTTGAGATCCACTTGTTTGTGGTGTCGTGTGTTGTGTACCTGCCATGTGGCACTAGCTTTCTGAACAAGGTCGGAAATAGCAGTGCTCTTGCTGAAAAGGGTAACGACTGGGGCAGGGGAAACAGAAATGACATTTGTAGCATGTACAGTATTTGCATAACTCTAAAATCCAGGAAAAAAAATCTATAATTCATCCGTGTGGATCCACGAGAGGTTGAATTCCTAGAATTAAAAAGCCTAGAGGAAAAGTCTGCTTTCCTCATGGTCCTGGGTTTTGGTAAGAAAATGGTAAGTTATCCAGTATTAAATAACCTGGGGGTACCTAATATTTCAGTACTCCAGGCTTAGCATGTAGATGCCTTAAGCTACAGTAAAGAGTCATACAGAGGATTTCCATGGGAGTAACCTCTGTGTAGCATTTTAATCTCCAAATTAAATATGGATGCCTGGTTTGTGTTGGCTCTCAAAAGGCAATTTCACTGTGAATGATTTTCTGGCATTTCCTACCAAACAGCAAAACCCAATGAAGTTACTTAGGATCAATTGAGAGGTTAGTTTTGATACAAATGATCATTTTCATAAAAGATTAAGAATGGGAGATGTTGAGAGTGCCTAGTAGGATGCAGTGATTCCTCAGGCANAGGCAATTTTACTGTGAATGATTTTCTGGTATTTCCTACCAAGCAGCGAAACCCAATGAAGTTGCTTAGGATCAATTGAGAAGTTAGTTTTGATATAAATGATCATCTTTCATAAAAGATTAAGAATGGGAGATGTTGAGAGTGCCTAGTAGGATGCAGTGATTCCTCAGGCAGACCGAGCATGAGTCAGTAGATGCTTGTTTCTCCTTTTGTTTATATTATCACATTTATTTTGTTTGCTTCTCTGAGTGAACACATAACTGTTCCTATTAGCGTTTTGTTCTTCTAAGTCCTTTTTTTTTTTTTTCCCCCCCCAAAGCTTTCACCTGGTAATGATTTCAGCATATGGACTTAAGCTTCACACTAACCATGTAGTGCTCAAGCTATACACAGTACGTTTGGTTTTTAAGCAGTTTTTCCTGCAGCTACACAGTGTGCAGACCATGTCTGGTGTCTGCCCAACTTGCCGCGTTGCCTGAATGAATCCAACGAGTTGTGTCGAGTCCCAGAGGAGAGTCCTGCTGAACTCTGTAGAATTGCAAGTCTTAGTTAGATTTTGCTGTTCAGTATCTCTTCCAGGAGAGATTTCAGACTTTTTTTTTTTTCCAGTAATTTGTGCACCTGGCTTTCTTCGTACTTGCTTGTTTTTTACAGTAGCATAAACTGTGTTGCTTCAGTAAAATTTAGTCTGATTTCTGTCATTCACAGCATTTAAAGCAAGCAGCAGCCCACAAACTCAGTTTACTGACAGGCTATTAGATAAGATTTTCTGCTCTACCTTAATTTATAATTTATGTTTTATTAAGTTAATAAAGTTGTCCTAATGAAGTTAGGATTTTGTGTCTTGTAAGAGTTGGTATGTATTAGGGCAGATGATGTGGATCACGCCGCAGTAGGTCACTACATTTTTCTTTACCTTTTTTTTTTTTTAATGGATTGTAATTTCACATGCGCAACAGTTGGCATAGAGATCCCGTGGTCCTTATGGAGGATTTACTCCCTAGAACTTGCAAGTACAAAATCTGAAATATTTGTCTCAGGTTTCAATGTTCTTCCTGTCTTGTCTTTTGGGGAGCAAAGCCTCGGATTTCCCAAGACCATAGATACAAAGTACAGGGTTTGGGGATAAATTTCATCTGGAGTTATTAGCATCCGTGCACCTTGTGCTATCACTCAGATTCAGATTTCTGACCTGAATGTTCAGTGTTGATGTCTTTTGTTCCTAATGCTTTTCACTTACCAGGCCTATGAGATTTTGTACAAGATTCTTCCTCACTCTCCCGTTTGTAATTTCTTCATTTTATTTTTTTTATGGGCTCTTTGCCTGGACTTGCAGCAGGCTAAGAGCACTCAATACACTAAACTAAAAGATGTCACACAAGGTTTTCTAATTTCTAGGAATTGGGACGTGAGTCTTGTTTGCAAGTAGGCCCATAATGTTTGCAAGGTAAAGCACTGGCTTTCTCTCTGTGACTTTCCCCAGATGCCCTTTTTTTGGGCATCTGGTTTCAAGGCTGGCCTGAAATTTGATCTTTCTGCAATTCACTCAGTGTGTTTCAGCAGCATATGTCATTAATGAAGTGAGCTGGGTAACCAGCCCCACTGGCCTTGGTGATCGGGCCTGCGACAGGTTCGAGGAAAGCAGCAAAGATTCAGCTAGCTCCGATTAGGAAATCCTGCCCAAGGCGGAGGCTATAGTATAAACAGAGAATTGTCAAGGCCCTCCTAGAACAAAACCAAAAGAATACACTTGGCGAGGGTGCTAAAAATACACGTAGCAGTGATGCTTTGCCTTGAACAAGAAACCTGCTGGTAAAGCACACAAAATCCCCAAACAGTCCAACCTCAGTTTCCTTACGTTAACATTGTACAGCTAGCAGCAAGAGGGAGGAATCATTGCCAGCTAGAAAAGGCCAATCTGCAGACTATAGGTGTTGAAGTAGTGTCTATTTAAAGTAGTTAGCCCCCAAATTAAAAATTTACAAGTCTACAAGAGCATATTTATGCTTGGAACAAGGCTACTAAAGACCTAAATGGAAGTCTTCTGTCTTGCATGCACTTGTCCCCTTTCAGGTGGCCGTGGACTGAGGTCCTTCTCAAGGATCAACAGCAGAGGCTGCTGGTTGAGTCTAGAGGCTGCTTTTTAAAGAGCAGATTGTGGAAAGCAGCAACTTCACAGCAAGAAGAGTGTTTGCAAAAGACGTAAGGAGGTAGGGAAGTAAGATTCAGCATTTCTCCAGAATCTTCAGCCTGTAATAGCAGATTGTCCATGAAGTGCCTCTTTCCTCAATTCTTGAGGTAAGTGTGGTTGTCTTCCTGCAAAGCTGAAGCATCTGGAAGATGCAACAACTTTTCCAGGAGCACACACAAATTTCTGGTTTTCTTAGGACAGCAGGTGATTGTCAGAGCCAATATTGTCCCCAGATCTCTTCTGTAGGAACATACTACGGCGTACATGCATTGCAGGAGAGGGAAGAAAAGACAGAAAAGGGAAATATGTGCAGTATTCCTCTACAAATTAAGAAATCAGGCCCGTCTTGGCATAAATCTTGCTGCTTCCGCATGTCAGATTAGAAGGGGAGATTTTTTGCACAATGAGGATCCTGAAGTAAAGATAGTTCAAGTGCCTCGATGAAACTCATACAGATGAGTTGCAGGGCTGGGAAAAGAAACCAGGTCTCCCAGTACCCTCTTTCCCCGAGATAGAAATAACTTGCTATATGAGCTGGTGTTCGCACTGTTTCATTTGGCAGTGTGGCACAGTGCACAGGGAGTGATGTTCTTGCCATTAGTAATGCTTCCATGATGCCACTCTAATAGAAGAAGGAAAAGAAATGCTAGAATGAAAGCATTCCCAACGGATTCAGAGGGACTGTTTGAACTAAGCAGTTGGGGCAAAACAACTGCAAAAGAATAAAACTGAATATTTCATAAAGAACAACCTTAGGACAAACTGGAAATATTGATGGGGAATGTGTAAGGTTGAGGGAAAAAAATGTTAAGAAACCAGGAGACAGACTGGAAGAACCATGAGGGTAGTGTGGAAAGGAAGTTGAACTTGTGGAAAACAAATGAACACACAGTTTTCTTTCCTTTCACTTTGCTTATGGTGGGCCAGGCAATGGAGCTCTTCAAGTTTGCTGTGACAAAGGTGGATTTATTGCCAAGTTGCCCATTTTGAGAGGTTGCATCACTTGACAGGAGGCAGAACTGCTTTGGACTTCATGCGTAGAGCAATGTGAGCAAAGTAGAGCTCAACGTGGGAGACTAAGGGAGACTCCCCCTTACTGGGAATGGAAACGGAGGCTGAGAATGTTAATGATTTTAAGGGACACCTTGATATGTGCTTGGAGAAGGAAGACACTAAAAGGTTAAGTGAGGGGGAGCAGGTGGCCGGCCATATGAGTGTTTTAAAACACTTCCCATTAAAAAAAAAAATGCTGCTTCCTTAATGTGTTGGATTTGTGGCATTCCTTGTTTTGAAAATGTGTTTACTTCTGGAAAAAAAATTTGGATCTGCATCTGAACTCGTGGTGACTTTGAATTGTCTCCCAAAGCACAGCATCTACCAGTTAATTCCTATAAAAGTTAATTAGTTTGTGTGTTTTAAGGCAGCTCTCATGGTGGCAGTAGCTGTTGCTGCTCCTGGATCCCTCTCTTTCTCATAGTTTTCCTTGTGCTGTTGCTACTTAGACCTTGGTGCTTCTATTTGACCTTAGATAGTACCTTATTTTATCGACTTGTGCTTCTCAGCTGTGAAATCTGACTTTAGTCTGTGCTTTATTCCCCTGCAGGTTGGAGAAAAGCTTCATTAGTTGCAAAACTGTTGTGTGCTAGACTGAATTCCCATCCGACAGGATGGGATTCGTGGAAAGGAAAAACGGCACGTGACTGAATTCATTTGATGTTTTACCTTTGTATGGCTTCTTCAAATGAAATATTCTTCAAAAATGGCAGTAAGATGTATATGTATGTTATATTCCATCATTTTTTCCCCCAAAGTCCTGCAATATTGGGAGAACACTAGGTCTCCCTTCTCAGGCTCTCGAGTCACGGGGCGGCAATTCCTATCGACCTCCAACCTCTAGGGCATCTACAGAAAGAAAAATGTGTGTCTGGAGTAAATGTATTTTTGCCTTCTTCTCTAGTTTTGAGTTGAGCAGTTTAATTTTGTAATCTTTTGGGGCCAAAAAATGGGGGAAACCAGCAGAGACTTGCTCTGCTCAAGAATCACCTTGTTCATGATTCCTGGTCCTCTGCCTCACTAGCTGTCCCTCACCAATGCTCTCTAACCTCGTCAAGACACATCCTACCTAGTGATCAGGTGTAATGGTTATATAGTCATATAAAACGATAATGACTTTGATACATTATGTCTGTTATTTAATTGATAGTATATTGGTGTGTTATGACCCCAGTTACATAGTGAAGAAGGTTTAGTTGGGTTTAGAAGGTTCTCCGGGACCATCTTTGACCTTGCGCTGCAGAATTTCCTCTTTAGTTACCTGTGTGTCGAGTTTATTCCTGTCCAGCCAAGTCAGACTGTTTTTTTGGAAGGTTTACTTACTATTGCCTTATTCCTCATGTGTTCCCAGTAGAGCTCTGTGCATTTAACTACCTCAGATGGCTGCTGAAATGCTCTAATTTGAGGCTGGGAAGATCCTCTCTTAACAAAACAGTGAAACGCAGTGCAAACTGCGTAAGGCAACATTGCCTTAAAAAAAGGCAGTGCAAGAATGGCTCGTTTATGAGCAGTGGATGCTTTTTTGCTTAAAAACACATGACAGGGTGGCACAGAATGAGGGGTTTTGTTTTCAAAGCAATATGCAATTAAATCTGTTCCCCCCCCTCCATCCCCAGCAATAGACACGAAGGACGTTGCTGCAGCCTGAGGAAAAAAAGAAATAATAAAAATCCCAAATGTGCCCTGCAAAAGGCAGCTAAGGAGAAATTCAGAGAGCGGAGGGAGATGAGGATGTGCTAGCTCAGCAGTGCAAGGGTAAAATCGGTGTCAACTGCCTCAGCTGGAGAGAAGGGGGGGAAAAAATAGAAAAGTAAACGCTTAACTTCCGTTCAGGCGCTGCTGAAATAGAGGGAGCCGCTTTCTGGGAAAGGGAGCGAGAGGGGAAAGGAGGGGGGAAAGAGGGAAAGGGAAGGAAAAAAAAAAAAAAAAAAAAAAGAGGAGGGAGAGGGAGCGCGGGCAGGTTTCCCGGCGCGGGCAGAAGTATGAGGAGCGGCAGCGCGGCGGCTGCCGGAGTGCGCGGGGCGGCTGCGGAGCGAGCCACGGGCACCCACGGGCGCGCGGAGCGAGCCACGGGCACGCGGAGCCACGCGCGGGCGGCCAGTGAGTGCAGCGGGGCCGGGGGAGCTGGGTGGCCGCGGCGCTGGCATCGCGAGGATTTGCTCATTTATTTATGTATTTATTCGCTTTATTTTTTCCCGGTTTTTCACCTCTTGTGGCTGCCTGGAGCTCGCCTGGAGTCTCCGGCTTCCCCGGCACGGCGCTGGTGTGGGAAAGGGGGAGATACCCTCCTCTCCTCCCACTCGCTTTAAACCTCCCGTGGCCGCTTCTCTGCAGAGTAGCTGCTGTGCCGAGAGGAACGTCTTGCTCATGTGGGTTGTGGGTTTTTTTGTTTGTTTTTTCTTAGAGGAAATCAGTTGCTAAATTCCTCTCGTACGGCCCCGGAGGCTATGGGAGCAGCATTAGGTTGTGGTACCCTCACTGGAAACCCAGCCAAAGCGAGCACTGAGGAACGAGGTGATGGGAGGAAGGCTCCACACTATTCCTCAGTGTCTAGTATATATTACAGAAGCATCAGCTTTGGAAATGGGTTTTCAGAGCCTCGAAATACCAAACTGCTGCCTGTGGATTAGCCTGGGATGCTGCTTACAGGATGCCCTTGCAGTAAGAGACACGTAGAGATGTCTCCTGAGATGTGAAGCTGGTTATGAATGTGTGTGTGTGCTTTCCTGTTTGGTGGAGATGAAGACTTTATATATATATATTTTTTTAATGGCCTTCTTAAGATAGGAAAATCGCCTCTGCTTTGCATAGCCCTGAAAAACACCTGAGCTTTCACCTGGGTTTGGTCTGCACTGAGTGTCCTTGCAGCGAGCGCCCTGGTGCTATAAAGGACAAAGGCTTCTTGTGATTAAAGTTTACTTTATTGGGGCAGATTGCGTTTTGATGTAAGCCCTTAAAAATTCAAATTGATTAATGAGTTTCAGATGGTGCTTTCCCTCCAGTGCCCTCCCCCTGCTGCTCCTGGCTCCTCTGGGCAAGCTCCAGAAACCTTGGGCTAAATGGCTTGCGGGAGAGCTTATAAGGATAATAAAAGCTCTAGAAAAACTGTGTTTCCTTATGGATCTGTGCTTGCTGCACCAGTGAGCTTACCTCTTATCTTCCTGTTTATGAGGGTGAGAAAACAAAGATTGCGGCTGCGTAAGATGATGCAGACGAGGACGAGCTGCTGGAAGGGACAGGGGAGGTGGTGGCAGAATCACAGCTTCAGAAGCGGCTCTGTTATTGTGGCAGAAGCAAAAGCAGAAAATGAGTGACTACTGCCCTACAGTAAACTGGGAACTGCAGATGGTAAAGACTGCGTCACATTGCCAGTAACAGGTCTCTCTCTTTCTTTCCTTTTTATTTTTCTGCTATTTCTTTCAGTCCATGTAAAGTATTTCAAGTAGGGGAGCGTTTACCATTTCAGTGGGGAAAATTATTCCGTTGTCTAGCAGATCTCGCCGCTGGGAACTGTTTCCCGACGTTCCAAATATCAATTACAGGAGTTGTTAGTTACCTCTGTGGCTCTCAGAGGAAGACGTTCATATATCTTTCCTTCCCTCCCCTTTCTGCATGTCTGAGCGAGTGTGTCTGCGCGTATATGTGGAGGGGGTGGAGAAAGCAAAGTGAGGCGAGGGGCAGGCGATGGACTCGCACTCTCCAAATCTGAAAAATGTGTCGGCATCGAGGTAGGAAAGCTCAAAATAGGTTTTCACGGGGAAGCTTGGCTCTGTCATGGGGCACCTGGCACACAACCTGTGTGGAAGTGGTGGTCACAAGCGCCAGTGCCCCTTTGTGGGCAGCCTCTTTGCACAGATGTGCACTTTGGATGCAACTTAATCTATTAAAAGAAAAAACAAATGTTCTTTTATGCCCGGCATGCAGTTATGAGAAGGGAATGCTTCTCGCAGCCCGCTCGGACTCTAGGAAAAGTTGCACCGAGTTTGTTCTTTTCCATCTGCGTGAGATGATTAGGACTAGCAGGGAGATCCAGCAGAGACTCTTGCCAGATCCTCGTGAGCTCTGGTCTGGCTTTTGATCCTCTGTCTCCTCTCTTTGCAGCGTGGCTGCTTTCCAAGAGCATTACCTTCCATGTGAGACAGCGGGAGGTTGTCTGCAGCTCTAGCCGATACCCCTCCGTCCAAGCCAACGCGCAGGCTCGTGTTCAGGCTCCGGTTGCTCTGCAGGAAGCTGTTGCTGCTCTCGTCTAGGCCGCTCTCTCCCCTATTGCGCAGCTCCCTGCATGCTATGAGTCTCCTATTCTAGTTTTTCTTCTGTGAGCTGGAGTGCCAGGAGACCTCAGTCCACAAGCAGGAGGCTTGAATGTATCAGGTCTGTGAAGATCTTAGATTTTAGCTTTTCAGGGTCCAAGTCCCTTTGCCATATTCTGGAGCAAGGAGGCCCGTGAGCTGACAGCCCTGAAAATCTTCATCCCTGGATAACTCTGCTTTGGCTGCCTGGTCGCCAAAAGGCATCTTGGTGGCCAGGGCAACTTGCATCAGGGTAGTGTGAAGGGAAATCATCATCCTTTGTGTCAAGGATGGTTTGACTGATAGCCCTAAACAGAGTCCTATATTTCTTTCCCCCCCGCCCTCTTCCGTACTCATTCTTAACATCTTGTTTTTCTTTCCTAACAGCAAGCAAAATGCTTCTTTCTCTGGATATTTATTTCCCGTGCTAACCCTTCAAACAAGCCAGAAAGAGGACACAACTTGGCAGGGTTTCTCCAGCCCTCACCTGGAGCCACTGAACAAAAAAGCTCAGTCCTCCTTTTCCTTAATGCAACCTAAATGCCCATGTGATGATGAACAGGACTGGGGCAGCCGGGAAGCTCATGTTACACAGTGCACTGCAGCCCACAGCTGCCTAGTGTAAGCTACGATGTGTATATACATTGCAACTGGGTGCTTAACTTGGAGAACTTGGTGTTTTGCTCACTTAATTTGCAGGCCAGAGTGCGTGAATTTTCCATGTATGTGTGTATGCATACGTAATTGCATGTGCATATATATTTAAAAAAAAAATTGAATTTGTAGTAAATTCAATCTTCTGGTCATGCTCTGGGTTGCAGAGTGCTGTTAGCAACATTTCATAGGTAAGGAAGGAGGCTGGAATAGGAAAGGGAATTGAATCCAGGGGTCACCCACTGCAAGGGAGGGCTTGATTGCAGGGCCAACCTTAATGTCTGGACGAAACAATCTTTGCCTCTCTTGTATCTTCTGTACAGAGAGTATTGTTCCTGACTCCTTTTGTTCTATTAGGTAGCCCCATTAAGAGCCAGGGGGATGACAGCCTCTGAGTTGTTTTGATTCTCATGGTTTTCACCTGCCGATCCTGCTACCCATCAGCCGGTGGTGTAGCTTACGCTGCTGGCAAAACCCAGGCAGCGAGCTACAATATGCAGAAAACTCAATGTGCCACTGTAAAGCAAAAGAAAACCCTCACTGTCTGGGGGAAACAAGCGGGGGGAAACGTAACCTTCTGGTTTGTTGAGTCTGTTACGTGTCACTGGGTGCACTGTAAACTATCCCACGTTGAGTCCTTCGGCTAGACAATAAGTCTAAGAATTGGAGATGTCTTCCTGCCACGGAGAGGTGGAATAAGAGCCTGGTGCTGCATAAATATGACCCGTAACAAAACAGAAAGGAGTTGAAGATCTCTCCTTGTCTGCCTTCAGGGTACGAGGGGGAAGAGATGGCTTCTTGAGAAGCGCAGTTAGAGGTAAGTTTTAAACGTGTGTGCGTATCTGATGACAGCCTGGGTCAGTTATAGAAAAGTGTGATAGAGTTCTCTAACGTGAGATATTTGACGTGCTGGCTAGGTTTAAAGATGATATATATATATATATATANACTAGGTTTAAAGATTATATATATATATATATATTCATATATATATAATGATTTGATGTTACTGTTAGAAAGCACTGAGATAAGGGAAGAAATCCTAGTATTTGCAGCTTACTTTGTGTCTGCCAAAAAGAAGGATGTGGTAGTTGCTGGAGCCCAAGCTGCTTGCCTCTGCCATGCAGAATCCTGGCATGCTACTGTCAAACTCTGTGGCAAGTGAGTTGGTCTCCTTAATCAAGTTCCTTGTAGCCAAATTGTAAATAAACTTTTGCTCATGAATATGTGGGGCGATTTCAGAGTGTTCACTGGACAGATCAAGGATGTGGCCTTTGGGGCCCCATGNGAACTCTGTGGCAAGTGAGTTGGTCTCTTTGTAGCCAAATTGTAAATAAACTTTGGCTCATGAGTATGTGGGGTAATTTCAAAGTGGTCACGGGACAGGTCAAGGATGTGGCCTTTGGGGCCCCATGCTCAAAGGGGTCTCAGAGTAGTTGACCATCCAACTGCGGCCACCGTTGCTCTGCTTCCTCCGCTGAGCTGCTTTGAAGGGCCCAGCTGGTATTTGCTGTTTTAGTGGGTAGTGTAGGGGCTAGCAGAACCTGCCTGATGAAGCAGGTGAACATTTTAATGAAGATGAGCTGCTCCCTCACTCAGGTGTTGTGGAGGCTCAAGTTGAGAAGTTCACTATGGCCCAAGGAGTAATGAGGAGTTTGACAACTTTGATGCACTTCGGTAGCTGGCCTGCCATATCCTTGCTAGAACTGCTAAAGGGAGCCAATGGGACTGGTTGTGGTCTGTTCCTTGATTACTGATTTATTTATTTAAATAAGTATTTAAAGGGAGGATTGTTGCTGCCCAGTATTTTGTTGAAGCAGAGGGCAGGTTTTCAGAGAAGTGGAAAGGAAAAAGAGGCCATTTTTCTTCTTCTGGAAGTGAAATTCAGGCTACCACTTTGAGCAGACCTAGTCGCAGCAGAGCTTCCTTCTCAGCTTCTAGCAGTTCTGTCACCTTCAAATTCTTCTCACCTCTCCTTATCTCTCCCACCTTTTCCCATCTGAAAGCCTATGTCCTCTTAAAACCACCTTAAGCTCAGAATATCCTACTTATGTCTGACTCCTCTCTCTCCCTACTACTAAAGTTACTACTAAACTCCAGCACTGATGCATAGCCCCAAATGAGAGCTCTTCATTCTCTCACCTTTCTTCTTGCAATTGCAAAAAGTTCCTGGAGACCTCTACAGCCTGGCTGCTTGCTTTGGAAAAGACAAGTGATAGGTCAGCAAGAAGTAAGTTTGAAGCCAGTCCTGTACTTCAGAGCTGAATTTGAGTAATATGGTCTTCTGTGTTTCTTCTGTGTTTCATCTTGGATGTCAAGAGGCGGCTGAGGAGAGCCGCATTGCAGGTGACACCAAACTGGGAGAAGTGGCTGACACTCCTGAGGGCTGCGCTGCCCTTCAGAGACCTGGATGGGCTGGGGAGTTGGGCAGAGAGGAGCCTCATGAGGTTCAACAAGGACAAGTGCAGGGNCTGTGTTTCATGGAGCACCTCATCCTTTGCGTGTCTTGGATGTCAAGAGGCGGCTGAGGAGAGCCGCATTGCAGGTGACACCAAACTGGGAGAAGTGGCTGACACTCCTGAGGGCTGCGCTGCCCTTCAGAGACCTGGATGGGCTGGGGAGTTGGGCAGAGAGGAGCCNTTGCCCTTTAGAGACCTGGACAGGCTGGAGAGTTGGGCAGAGAGGAACCTCATGAGGTACAACAAGGACAAGTGCAGGGTCTGCACCTGGGGAGGGCTAACCCCAGGGGTCAGGCTCTTCTCTGTGGTGGCTGGTGACAGGACAAGGGGTAACGGGTGCAAGTTGAACCCCAGGCAGTTCCACCTCCCTGTGAGGAAGAACTTCTCTCCTGTGAGGGTGCCCGAGCCCTGGCACAGGCTGCCCAGAGAGGCTGTGGAGGCTCCTGTTCTGGAGATCAAGACCCACCTGGATGCCACCCTGTGCCCTTGCTCTGGGTGTCCCTGCTGGAGCAGGGGGTTGGACTAGATGATCTCTAGAGGTCCCTTCCAACCTCAACCATTCTGTGAGAGGGAAAGAACTTTGTTTCTTAAATGTGGGATTTTCTTTCTTAAACATTTAGTTGCCTAGTTGTTAATAGATTGAAAAATCATTGTGGAAAAAAATGCTCTCTTTTTACTTTGCTTTACTTGTCTATGGTAACACAAGTGAATATTTAGCAATGAGATAAATTTTGTGACTGCTTTTTACCTCCCTTTTTACTTTTTTTTTTGCTCTCTTTTTACTTTGCTTTATTTGTCTACAGTAACACAAGTGAATATTTAGCAACAAGATAAATTTTGTGACTGCTTTTTACCAATATCACTTCAGTAACAAAATAACGATACAGGGAAGTAAACTACTTCCACCTCTTTCTCAAATATTAACTAAGCTGCTAGGTTCCAGGAATCATTTAGAAAGTTATTTTAAGGCTGTCTTTTAGAAGAAGGAAAAAAAGGTATAGGACAGAGTATTTATATCTGATTTTTCCATGTGCTCTTCGAAGACAGGTGATAAGTCAATTATCCATCTTGCTTCCATGTGTCTAAAATGTATCAGTAATTTGAAGAACAAAACTACATAGTTTGGGGTAGTTTACGGTAACTTTAAGTATAGTATTTTTATAACTCCTTGACTATTAGTATCATTGGAGTTGGAAGGAATCCCTTTTGAGTGATCTTCCAGTTTGAACCTGTAAATCTAGTGCCATTTTTATTTTTCTTTTCTTGAATAAAATAAGCAAGTAGGAATTGGATGTGGTCAACCAGGAAACCATAAATTCAAGTTGACATTTCTGCAAAGTCTGCTTTCAGAACAGGACAATACTTCCATGTTGTGGTCTGTCTTTGCTTTCAACAGAAATTTGATGTGTGTTTTTGTTTGTTTTGATTTATACAATTTTGAAAAATTTAAAATTAATAATAATTCAGAACTGTATTTTTATGCATGGGAACCAATTCTTCTCTTTGTATTTTGCCAATTGAAAAAAATACTACGATTTTAGTGAAAAATGTACTCAAAGGAAAACCTGAGTCCAAGTATCTCAAGGGTACATAAAATATCAGGATTTCGGAGAAGGAGGGAGGTGCTACACTATATTCATCAACAGCCTAAGCAAATGCTTAAGCAGGTGTTTTTGCCAACAAAGACCTTAGTTAACCACAATACAAAATACTGGAGAATTCTAATGCAAAATTTGAAATATCCCAAATAGCATTTTACCTATTTGGAAACAGAGGTTGCAGCGTAATTTTATGGAAAAGCGATTGCTTTTTGTATCCAGTGAAAATTTCCCCATCCTAAAGCCCTGTTGCCATCTGTGTAAGGCTTTGTGGTTGCTCTTTGACCAGCCTTTCAGTAGGATACAACCTGCCAGACCAGAAACTATCCCAGCTCTTTGCTACAGACGTTGCAGTCCAGTTCTGCTCCTCCCTTGGGAGAGAAAGGGACCTTTTTCCGTAGCCCTCTTGTGTAATAACGTTACTCAGTGCATGTTTTTCCATGTTTCTTTATCATTTAATTATTTAAAATTATTTTAACTCTTTTTAAAGGTGTAGAACAGGCTGATTCCATTTGGTGACTGTTTGCTAATTGTCAGCAAGTTTGCTGCAGTAGCATGGCTCTGAAATTAACAGGTTGTTCTTGAGCCTCATCCCAAAATATCTGGCGCTCTCCGTTGACTTTGAATGGATGTTGGATAAAGGCACTGTGTGAAGTCACTAGCTGCGTGTAGTGTGTTTTTTTTTTTTTTTTTTNCAAAGTCACTAGCTGCGTGTAGTGTGGTTTTTTTGATGTGATTTTAATCCTTCCTTGCAGAATATTTCCTTGAGTGTTGGCCACACGTGTAGCTTGGTGAGTATGAGTGAAGCCAACAGTTATCTACACAGTTTAATCGTGTGATCTGTTAATCAAACAAGACTTCAGTCCTCCGTTACACCCGTGTGATATGTCCACATCTGTTTGACATCTGATTTCTTGCCATCGTAGTTAACGTTACTGCCTATTTCAATTCTGGAAAGAGAAACTGCAAAGTTGTATTTGGTATAATCAACTTCTTTTTTTTCTTTTATTAATAAAACAGGTCGGACAAGTGGATAGACAATGTGCACAGCTCTGAGCCCCAAGGCACGTGGGCCTGGCCTCTCTGATATGCACCAGTACAGCCAGTGGCTTGCCAGTAGACATGAGGCCAACTTGCTGCCCATGAAGGAGGACTTGGCCCTGTGGCTCACAAACCTGCTAGGTAAGGTTAAAAACAAGATCAAACGCAGTTATTGACAAGTCGCACTCGGCCGGAGGAGCGCTCCATGTGCAGTCAGCTGGGCACGTGGTGCTTTGGGTGTTTATCCCTGCAGAAATGCAAGGTGATGCAATTAGTCACCTCCACCTCGTGCAGCTGTGAGCAGCGGCTGCAAAGCTTATGAGTAGGACATCTCCAAGTGTCCGTGTAGGACAGCTCCAAGTGAGCTGTAGAGCTGAGCTTCATTTCCTTGGTGTTTATTCTTCACATTTTCGTGTAAATGTTCTCTTCCTTGTGTTTTCTGTGTTAATGCTGGAGGATGACACTTGCTGACAAGCCCATCTTTGATCTTTATTGGGTAGACCTCCCAAAGGCTACGTGCAGGCTGGTAGTCAAGCATAGGAACAGGCTGCTCAGGGAAGTGCTGGAGTCACCATCCCTGGCAGTGTTCAAGCAACGTGTAGATGAGGCAGCTAGGGCCATGTTAAGCAGTTATCATATTAAGGATTTATAATTGGACTTGATGATCTTGAAGGTCTTTTCCAACCATAATGATTCTATGTTGACCGCCTGGAATGGAAGGAACAGTGGCCAAGCTCTTTGCTGCCCCAGCAGCCCAGTACTGGTGAGTAGCTGCTTCAAGGAAGGCAGTATGAGATGAGATTGCGTTGGAAACTTTTGGGTTGGACCAAGTGGTCACCACTGGGACCTGCAGATTTGTTGTTAGCAGCTGGGGTGTCTTGGTAGGAGAAGCAGAAATGGGTTTGTTGACTAAAGGGGAGGCAACCCCAAGAAAGATATCACAATGGCATGTCAAGAGACACAAATGAGAATGTCCCCAAAAGAAAGGAGAGGGATGGTCCTGTGGGATATAGGACTTGTAGAAGAAGACAGGGTTTAGTGACCAGGAGCCAGGAAATAACCTGCTCTGTGGTGAGAGCATTCAGGCAAAATGGCTTTTGTACACTCCCAGTTTAGTCAAAAGGATCTTTGAATTCTATTGAGCAAATACAGGATTTATAAAACAATACCTATCCTAATGGAAACAACTTTCTCTCATTAAAAAGAGGAGAAACTATTTTAGAGGTAAGTGATAATAAGGAACTTTTCTGAGTAGGCTTTACTCCAGTTTGCACAAAATTTCACTGAATAATACTTAAAAATTCCCACTACCTTTGGTTTTTGGAACAGTAATTCCTAGAGGTTATTAATGATGGGACACAATCAGTTTTACCAAACTAAAACAGTTTAAAATTGCAACCCATAGATATTTACGTGGGACTCTTTCCCTCATCATGTTGAGGAGAGCTTGGATAAACATTGTCGAGGGGAGGTTTCTTTTGGGAAGTTTGTTTGGGTGAGACGGAGCATCCTGCTGCCAAAAGCTATATTTGAAACTTCGGAGCAATATCTTCCAGTAGTAGTTCATATCCATTGCCTTGAGTCTGTATGTTCTTTCTGTGCTGCTTCTATTAAATTAATGAAAACTTCCCAAAAACCTCTAGGAAATGCCCAAAGAAAATCTAGGAATTCTGCCTTTTTTTTTTTTCGTTCCCCTTGAGCACCAGACAGCAATCCGAGAGACTGTTTTCTGAGTCGGGAGATGCATGTTTCATTAAGGATCTGATATATTGTTTAAATGTTTTAAACAATAGAGTTCTGGGGAGCTTTCCTAAAACAAATAGGAGCTTGTTCATAGTAGAGTTCATAGTAGTTCTCACAGTTCTCACAGTGACAAGACCTCGGGCGAGGTCACTTTTTTTAGCAAGAAAGTTGCAACCAGCAGGAGGTTCTGAAATGCCAACTATAATTAAAAATCTGATTTTTCATATGGACACCAAATTGTGTAGCAGAGCTAAATGGGCACAGCCTTCCTTTAATTAATCAGCATACACAGTGCAGTTGTTCAGTGCAATCCCCCACACCTTCTCACATCCAGGCTCCTCTTCCCTAAGAACTAGTCTCCGCAAACTGCCAGGAGACTTAAAAGTGCTGATATTGCACTGATTAAATCCCCGTGTAGACCTTGTTATTCAAATTAATAAGTCAATTAATTTAAAATTTACGTTCCAAATAAGTGAAAGGGAGTAAATTAGTACACACATAAATATTCACTCAGACCTCAAATTTGTTTTAATTACTCTAATTTAGGTTAGCTTTCACAGGAGGAGGGGCACACCAACACATTGCTGTAGGATAAGTAGTATAGATTTACAGCATGCCACTGCCTCGCTGTAAATAGCAAATAGTTCCTGTAACTTTCTCCTTCTCAGTATCCAGAGGAACATTCGAGGTATTTCATTCCTCTCTGACTGGGGAATAACCTACTTTGCTGTAATGCTCAGCAGATTCTCATCTGAATGGGTCTGCAGATAGCACAGAGCAGAACAAGATATGAATGCACAAAATGTGTGTTCTGGGACAGCATTTTTAACAAAATAAAACTACTCAATTTATACTGTAAAGAAAATTAATATATCTTTTATTTTTACAACCTTGTTTCATGTTCTGTTTCATCTATACTTTGTTCATTTGTTTGTATTATGAACCAGCGAAGACAAACGAGAGGCATGCAGAGTCTGGCCTACTTTTCAAATCAGTGTAGATTTTGAATATAACAAAATATCTTTCAGGCAGGAATGTGGGCTGAACCTCTTTACGTGCTAGTTGTTTTGCAAACTGCTGGTGTTTTGGAATTCCTCAGGGGGGATGAATGTGCCCGGTTCAAGAAGTTAAAATGCTGACAATTTTGTACCAGCAAATCCTGGTTTCACTTCAGAATTGCAAACTGCAGAGCAGAAAAATAATTTTGCACTTCATGATCTGAATAAAGGGCTTTTGATGTTAGAGAGAAGCTAGGCACTGCAGCTAGAATTTGACCTTATTTGAGGCGCAGCTTGAAAGACTGAGTTACATGGTGTTTGGGCACAAAAAACCCCAAACACTTTTTAAGAATTTGTATCCATGAAAATTAAAGATACTTTATTTGAAAATGGACATTGTTTTCTAGTAATTTCTGGTAATTTTTACACATTCTGGTGATTATCCTTGAAATGATGCCCAAGAAGCTCAGAGGAGGAACCTTGACCAAGGGGGTTCAAAGCAAACAGCAGCAGCTTGTCTGGCCTTGGGTTTAGTGTGCCCAAAGCCAACAAAGCACTCGGGAGTGCATCAGCAGTAAAAAAACATGGCTTATTTTGTAAAACAGGACACTCGCAGTTTTTTTGCTAACCCTGGCACTGCTTCTCATTTGGTCGAGGCTGTATGGCACTCTTGAGCAGGAGTGTGCCCTTGGGACTGCTGCTTTGTTCCTTTCCAAGGAGATGAGGGTGCTTGCGCGAGACCAAAACTATTTCCCTCCCCGTTAGCTATTCTAGCTCGCACAATAGGCTTGGTGTCGAGATGGAGCCAGTTCTGCTCGTGCACTTGGGCTCCGCTCGTGTGAAATGTTTCCGTCTGAGTCAAGGTCTTGCATTGCAGGCGCTAAATGCTGCGGTAATAGAGAAGTCGCCTGGATGCTGCTGCTTCATTTTAGCTTTTTGGATCCCTCCGCGCTCACTTGGTCCCTTGTGCCCGGACCTCCCTGTCTGGTTGCACGAGGGCCCCCAGGACTCTGTGGCCTTAGGGACAGCTGCTCCCAAGCCAGAGGCCTTCAGGCCTAAAGGCCTCTTGTTTTTAACAGGCATCCAATTGCTACATTAAAAGAGGGGGTAAGCAATGCTTGCAAGCTTTTATATTCCTGTTATTTTTCATACTTTTAGTGTTTTTTTTTTTATTATATGTAATGTTATTACCATTCTATAAAAACATTGCAACTGCTTTCTTGTAATTATAGGGGGAATTATGCATTTTTAATGGAGTTTAATGTTTTTTCCATACAAATATACAGAGCCTTTTTTTTTTTCCTCGGGCTATGAACATTACTCTCATTTGAATCAATACGTTTCAACTGTTAAATATGTCAGAGTGTCTGTTTTAGCAAAGAAATGCCACCTTTTGGAGCCATAAAATACAGCGAATTGAAAGCTGACACCTAATATATTTTTCATTGGATACAGATGTTCAGTGCAAAACTCATTCTTTCAGCTTTCATAAAAAGGGAACAGAACTGAAATACTCTGGCTTAATGTACAATATGTAATGACCAAACCACTAATGTGATTCAGCATTAAAAATAATATAAATGCATTGTTAAAAGGCAGCAGGAGATAGAACTGTTTTTCCATATCTGCTTAAAGAGTCCGTAACTTGAAATAGGTTTTGGCTTTCTTGTAAGATTTGACCAGGAAAATAACATACCTATAAATCATAGGACAGAGTAGATAGATAGAATGTGAGTCTTTTACCAGTGCAGCATATCCTGTGTATACTTGTGCTTTCTGAAACAACAAAAAAAAACCCTTTGCTAGGGTAAAAATATTAAAAATATAGTTGTAAAAGAACATGAATTTGCAATAAAAAAAATACTAGATTAAAAATAGAGCAATTCCTAGAATATGGTAATTTTTCAGCTTCCGGAGGGCTTTATAGCTTTTGCTGATGGGGCAAAAGAGAAAATGTTTTATTATTAAAATTGAGAAAAATGCAGACTAGAGTGGTGATAAGGGCTTTTGAAGTGACGAGATGCTGCATTTTAGTATCTGGGGACTGTTCTAGCTTCAGTCCTGGCCTCAGCTGGCTAGAGAAGTAAATTGGTATCTGGAGGCTACGCTGGGCTATATGGCAGAGGCAAAAAAGAAGAAAATGGGGAAAGAAACGTCTCCAACAGATGTTTTGAAGTAGAAATATATTAGAAAAATCAGGTGAGTGTTCTCTGTTTCCAGACCTCTTATTGAAAACCAATTCTTGACATCTTTCTGGAAAAATGCTTTAGTCGGATGCTTTTTTGGTCACAAATCTGTGGCAAAGCCAGTCAACCAGCAGTGGGCAGATGTCTTCTGGTCTTCGTGCTCTTGGTAAGAGCTCAGGCTTGGGTAGATGGAGAGGATATGGGAGAGGGAACTGCTCTCACTGCAGATTGGGGCTTTTTGGCACTATAGGGAATTGTTGCCTTATGGGTGCTGTTCAACAGTCCATAAAAATGAGCTCCCACTGTTATTCCAGTTCCTAAATGTCGTATGTAAGTATCACAGAGGAGGTAGAAAGTCTTGTCTGAGCAAGAAGAGCAAGAATTAGTCCTTCGTGCTCTCTTGACATTGGTAGTAGTTGAGACTGGTGGCAAAGTGCTCAGAAAAGTGACTGTAGAGAAGATGCTTTTTCCAGTAGGCATGTCAAAACAGAACAAGTTCAACAAGAAATAGGTTGCTGTTTTTATTATTATTATTTATTTTAGAGATGCTGGCATCATGCTGGGAGTTCAGCTGAATGGTAAACGATTCCCTTCTCATTTAGCTTGGCCAGCCTTGTCATCATCATGATGTCCCCTCTAGGAAAATGTAATGGCAGTTTCAAGGCAGATGGTTGGGTCAGGGAGGCAGTAGCGAAAGACGATTTGCAGCAGCTACAGCACAATATCAAGGCACAAGTATATGTTAGCAAATCAGATTTTTGCTTTTCTTTATGTGAAAGTTTTGTGTAGGTATCTCGTGTAAGAGTTTGTTTTTTCTTTAAAAAAAAACCCTAATTTTCCTTTAAAAAGCTCTTTAAAAGCAGCTTATTGCAGTGTTTTGTCAGCTTCTTGCAAGATCAACTTGCTAAATGATGCTAAATAAAATACTGAATAATAACACTAAAGAAAAATCTCCTTTTGCTTGGAAACAATGTGCTTGGAAACAAGCTGCAATGAAAGTGTTAGTAATACTGACCCTACAAATAACTCCACGCACTAATGTAAACCATTTGCCTCCTGCTGCAGTCTGTTTTTAAAGCACTGTGATAAAATCCTTGAGTTACATAAGTAAAATAAAGATGCAGATTGTGACCTGTTTGAATCATTTTTCAGGTATCATCTACCCTTCCAAAGAAAGCAGTTTTCTTTGGCTAATTTGCTGTACCTTTACCAGTAAAAGAGTAATGAGATTACTCACCAAATAATTTAAATAAAGTAATTATTCAGTTAAGGCACATTTCAAATAGCTCGAAAGATTTCTGTTGATTTTGATGCATTTGGGTCATGTTCTTTTCCTTTACAAATGCTGTCTGCACTGTCCAACATAATTTTTTTTGCCATGCTAATTTTCTGCTTTTGCTGTTCAGGTAGAGAAATAACAGCAGAAACATTTATGGAGAAACTGGATAACGGTGCCTTGCTGTGTCGGTTAGCGGAGACCCTACAGGAGAAATTTAAAGAAAACAGCTTTGATGCAAACAAGCCTGGCAAAGTAAGTGTTGGTAAATGTTCTGGCATGTGTTATTGGTATCTGAGCTGTTTGTTCTGGTGCTGAATGTCCTTGAGCAGTTGAGAGACTTCATTTATAGAGGCTGTGCAAATGGCCAGGGAGGTAGTTGCTTTACGCAGAAGAAAGAATTGAACATTAGGGTGATGATTTTGTTTTCTTGAAATTACACCGGACCGCAGAAAGCTTCCCTGTACCCTACAGTGTTGTAAAAACAATAAAAGGTCAAAAGGAGCCAAAATAACATATTACAAGAGAGGGAGAAAAAATCACAACAGATACGGGCAAATCTTTTGCCTATGTTACAGGTCTGAGACTAGGTGTTATTCATGTAGGACTCCTACATGTTCTTCATTCCTCTGATTCCCCCATCTGCTTATTCAGTTCATAAATTCAAATATCATCAAGCCGTCTCCTCCATCCTTGAAACCTTCTGCTCTGCGTATCTGGGATATGGAAATTGTTTCCTTCTCTTCTTGCCTTCTCCCTTCCTCCTCCCATTTACCTACCTCACCGTAACTTAATGAAGCTAAATGCATGCTATATAGCTGTATAATACATGTGATATAGCTAAAACCCAAGGATATGCAATGCTCTTTACAGCGGGGAGCATTGTTTTGTGAGGAGGTTACTCAAAAAATGACTTGCAACGTGTGCAGGGTAAGACCCTGGAAAAAATCCAGCAGTGTGAAGTGGTAGCAACTAGAAAAAATGTGATCTTTGTATTTATATGTAGGGGGAATATTGAATAGCTCTGGGAAATAATAATTTTATAGTTGATGTCTGGAGTGCAAAGATCCTACTGGGATATTGAAAGGGATTCAGAGAAGAGCTGCATGGATGAGATGAGATGCGGAAAACATGATCTTCCAAGGGATGAAAAAAATGTTGCAAAGACCTTTAAGATCTTGTTTGATCGCAGCCTACAAGTCCATACGTGGAGAGAAGTAAAATCCTGTTGTGTACTGCTCTTTACCGTTCAGAAAAGTTATTCGAAGTAGCTATTGAAAATAATTATTAGCGATGAAAACTGCATTTACATGAAAACTGAAACAAGACATTTCAGGCTCCAAATAATGCAAGCAGAAATGGCAGTAGGAAAATAATTATTAGAGCGACTTAATTGGAATTTGGTTGATTTTTTTCATCACTTGACATGTTTTGGAGTCAGAAGTACTGAATGTCTAGCTCAGCCAACAGCTGCTGGGTTGTTATCCTTGTTACTGTGCAATATTGAGCAATTAAAACGAGCTTCAGGTTTTCAGAACTAGAAATCACATTCTGTGGATTCTACTGGCAAACATACGCCTAAAATGTTTATTCTTGTGCAGAGTCAGAAAGTAAAAGAGTTAAGGATATAGAGTAAAAATTGCTCCAGAAGTCCTCTTTCCCGTTAACTGTATTTTCCCTTTTGCCCTAGGACAGTCTTACTGAGAGACATTAAAGAACTCAGTAAATGTCATTTTGGGGAGAAGTTAATTGAAATGGTCAACATTTACATTAATTCAATCAACAAGCCTACTTCTTTATTAGTCTTGTTCAATTCTGACCCCTGTAAAGCTAAAACAGCCAAATACATAAGGGAAAAAAGAACCTGATACCAGACAACACAGTCTGCATCTGCTATTTCTGATCTCATGATTTGTCTGTAGGAGAAATGAAAGTATTGACAGCCTTGTGTCGACAGCATCTGTGTAAGTTGTTTTTTTTTTGGTTCCAGGCTCATAATAGTGTTGCAAAAGAAATTCTCTGGACTGAGGCAGATTTTGGTTTTTGCACCTTCTGTTTCCTTTAAACAGGGAAAAAGAAAGAGGGAAGAAGGATCCGAAAGTAAGACGAAAAATGCAGTCAATTAATGAGAAAATGCAATTTTTTTTTTCTCTCTCTGAATTTGGACATCTCAGGAAGCCATGTGCATTTAACACAGAATTCTTAGAAATTTTACCTTGACCAAGCCTTCTTTCTCAGATGTTATCAACAGCTGCAATAGTGAATATTCAAAATTCAAGCAGTACAGTTTTATGAGATAAATAACTACTCTTGTATCATCACAGACTTTTTCTGATGGTGACTTATTTTGGGAGAGCTGCCATTTGGACAGAACAGAAATGTTCTGATATTTAGGATGTCTGTGTTCTGCCCGTGGACACATTCTTGCATTAGTTTACATGGCTGAGAATGACTGCCTTAATTTCAATTAGTCACCCCTCTTTTTTTGAACCGAAGTTCTGCTAGAAGCCAATTAGACATTTGTAATCCCATATGTTGTAATTCCTTAGATGAGTTGGCCTTTTATTTTTCAACCTGGTTTAACAGGCAGTGCAATTAAATGGAAAATTTCTGCCCCACTGCTGTTTTTCTCGATGTCTGTTATTTCCTACTTGGTATAGTAAGAATTCCAAGAAATGGCAGAGTAATAGCTGTGTGTGTCACTGCAGACTGTTAGCGAACTATTTATCCTTTCAGGTTGTAATTCCCTGTGCAACAGGCCTAGGCTGCGTGTTGGAAAATATGACTTGTGGTGCCAGAGAAATGTAAAAGAAGGTTATATAGTATGAAATTGAGCGTAGTAAGAATTGCACAATCACTATTTTGCACTGCATTAATAATCTGTATGGAAATCTGAGGCCACTTGGCTGTTTCTCTGTTCACATGAAGTCACTCTGTCCCACGCAGGTGCCCCGCTGCCAATGACTGTTGGCAGCTGGAAGGTCTGTAGAACTTAACCTGCCTTCGGAGAGATAGAGCATGCTCTTCTACCCATATATATAACTTGAATTTTTATTTATTTATTCTTTTTAAGACAGAAGCAGACTGCCATAAAATGAAGGGCTCCGGGAGGCTCCGTTTGGCGGCAGCCCCAGGCTGCAGTTGGGTGAAGGAGACAGAAAAGACTGAGAGTATAGATAATAGGGAGACTTGCTGTTTTCACAAGCAGAGCTTTTCCTCGTAAGCGAGCTGCTTCCTAGGTGACAAATCTCCATAAAATGCTTTGGTTTGAGTTTCCACGTGATTAGAGCGAGACGATGTATCCTGTTCTGTTTGCTGTGTACTGTAGATTAGGAACCACCCGTCCTGCTTGCAAGCTCTAGCCACGCATCCAAGGACACGTTGCAAACTGCTTTTGCCCGCGTTGACTACTCGTACTTAACAGAACTGCAACACCTACTGTCTTATTAGGGAGGAATGAACTTTTCTCAGCTTTCTGGGACATCCTGTATGTTGGCTTCAGCTTTTTTCAGGAAAATGTAAGCTCAGGCTGTGCTTCTGAAATGTAAGGTTCTCCTGGGAGAAAGAGCGTGGTGGTATTAATATAACCCCTTACTTTGGTATCTGAAGGGGACATTTTTGGATACTAGAGGTGTTTCCCAAGGAGTTAGGAAGCTACAGGCGATGTGGTTTTGGAGCAAACTTTAAGAATTAGAAAGGGAAAGAAAAATGGAAAATGATGGAAAAACAAAAAATCCTGCTCGAGGTTCAGCGGAAGACAGGAAGGAGAGCAGTGGAGTTGGTGTTTATGGCAAATGACTGCGTAGGTTAGGGTTGGTTGGTGTGGAAAGGGATGGTGTCGACGTTGGAGGTTCGCGGAATCGTGAACGGCCTGGTAGATGTTGGTCAGTTCTTCTATACAAAACCTGGAGGGCATTAAATGAAGTAAAGGCCACTCAAAGAGGGTGTTTAGAGGGAGAGTATTGAGCAAATCATGGTCTTAGTCTTCCCTAGATACCTACTTAGGGCCACTCTGGGCTAGGTGGACTTTGGCTGACCCAGAATGACTGTTCTTGAGTTCTGTGGGTTATTGCTTCTTGTGGGGCTGAGGGAATTACTGCTTGTGCAAATGGACAAATCCATCTTCACAATGGGCAAACTTCGAAGAAATTAGGTTAAATGAAGTGCATATTTTTTATAATCAAGTTGCCTATTCCGGGCTGAATTCCAACAGCTAAAAAGAGCAACTGAGTCGGACACTCCCTTGGTATCAATATGGAGGGCACCACAGTTTGCCAGCCTTTGATGCCGTTTGCAGAGCTGCTCGTTGATCTTCTGAGCTCAATGCTCAGAAATTCTCATAGGTACTTGGGGATGTCATGTCGGATACTCCAAATGCCTCCTTTCGGAGAGCAAAAAAATTAAACCCTATACAGATAGGGATTTCATTGCTCAGGAATAGATTGAGAAACACAAATAGATTTAATAACATTTGAGTTTCTGAAAATGAAGAATTGAACAGTTTTTTCATTTCCAAGGATGTTAGGTGCTAGGTTCTTTTCCTAGATCTCAGAAGACAAAGTTTTTTTTAATGTTAAGCAGCTAAATCGTGTCCTAAAACTTGATGGCTGTGAAAATGAGATCGATGTACATCTGATATTTGCTTCAAACAGATAAAACTTCATGGTCCTGGGGAGAATTTTGAGTAGGCAGAGCAATATTAGGCAATTATACCAGTAGAGCATGTTGCTTGAGGAGCATTTTCTCTCCCTTTCTGGAGATACTTACCATATTAAATGAATTCTAATCATGTACATCCCTAAAGCATCTCGGAACTGGTAGCTATCTGAAGATTTGTATGTCCAGAAATTGCTGGAATTACCAGTGCTGCTGCTAATGATCTACTGTCTCGCACCTAGACTTACTATTCTAGCAGCAGCTATTTCATAAAAGTGACTCATGTCACAGGAGGTCATTTTGTAATGCTCTCCCATTGCCGGGATTTCATCTCCATGCTATCCTGGCAGTATTTTACTTCTCCTGACAGTTAATTTGAGCATTTCACAGCTGTACAAACAAATTGACAGCATGAAGGCATGTGCTGTATGCACAGAGTGCACGTTTACTTGGGATTAGTTTAGTAAACCCATTAATTAAGAATTTAAAATAAACATAAATAAAGTGCGATAGAGCCGAGTAGTCTACCCACCCTACTAGAACATCAATGTATCGTTTTGAATATTGCATGGAAAACCATGTTTTCATAGAAAATGAAAGAAAACAGATCGAGGCTGAATCATTATTTTTCTCCAGGTTCCCAGAGGTTAATCAGATTAATCTAGTTCAGATCTCTTTTAGGAATATTCTTGAATAATGAAACTGAATCTAACATTAAATCCTGTTTTCAGGGAGCAAGGATCTAGATTTGGTTGGATGTATAAAAGGAATAAGAGTGAATACAAAGTAAATCCGGATGCAAGTATTTTGTAAGCCCTAGCATATTTAATTCCAATGTGCATTTAATTTCATTTTCCCAGTGGTAGCTGAGATGAAGATGATTTCAGAAGATTAAATTGAACGTGTACTGAAATAGAACTACAGTGTACAACACAGAGTCGATTTTGCCCTTGGATGTGCATGTGCACTTTGCTTGAAATTGTCTACGAGACCAGTATCTAATACTTAGATATATTAATATAGCTGCTAACACTTCTTATCCATGGCTCTGGTATCTGCAGTGCATTTTGCAGTCGTTCCATATTCAAAGCTTTCTGTGACTTCTTGGCAATAAATGTAATAAATAAGATATTCTGTAGGTGCAGATGCCAGTTACAGCATTGGCTGCTCTGCAGACATGTTGAAGATGATACTCAGGCATAGTTAGTGCACTTGGAGAGTTACTTTTACAAAAACCTGAACTGAAATTAAGGTTGGACAGGGGGTTTATTGCCCTTAACGCAGCTCTAGGACTGAAGCTTGCTCTCAAATGTGAAGCAATTCATCACATACATAAATGAAAGCGTGTAGCTTGTTCTAAAGAGAATTATGTATCTGCTTGAGCAGAGGCAGAACCCAGGAAATTAAAGAGCTCAAATGGCCAAGGATTTGACTTAAATTCTCTCTATATCAAAAGAGGAGGCTAGTGGTTAAAAACAAGACCACAAGAATTGGAGACCTTAATGTTTTCTCTTGGGAAAATTTGTCTTAGTCCTTTCTTTTCCCACGTCTATAACTTGGGGAATACTGTTTAATCCACACTGTATTTTTCCTAAATACAGGTAGGGGCAACTTGGTGTATTCAAGTCTATTTTGGCTTGCGACTCAATTCCTTCAAAGAGTTTCATATCTCGTATTCCTGCGTTAGGTGAGCTAAACTGTTGGCTCAAGAGTCAACTCATTTCCCAAACCAGCTGGAATCTGGAGTAACAGCTTTGGGGCTGCCCTAGCAGTTTGTGAGAGCGAAAGATGAGTTAATATTCATGGTCTGTCCCTTCAATTGTTAGATTAAATGACAAAAAGAAAATGCTCTTGTAACCAGAATCTGTAAATCATTAGGAATACCAGATTAAATGGTGGAAAAGGGAGAGCAGTGTGTGGTTGCTGCTAAACTACTATTTTTGCTTACAGAAGAGAGCATGCAAATTGTGGAAGGATAAGGTAAGGGTAGAATAGCTAATTTCTGTGTATTTCTCACCTGAACTGTTCAAATATCAAATTAGGGGGAGAACTAGGGAAATAACTGTTTCCCAAGGAAATCAGCTTGGCTAGTAAACAAGAAGGCAGGCTGGGGTTGAGGTGTTTCTAAGACTTAGAAGCAGTTTTAAGGCCTAACTAAACCTGAGAAAGGTAGGAAAGACCACAGCATTTTTTGAAAGGCTCTTAAAAATGAGGAGAATAGCGAACAATTCTTTGGACAAGATTTACAGTTTCTCAAATCAACAGTGAAGCTATTGAAACTTCCCTCACTCGAGTTGTCTGAATGAAATTATTCAGGATATTAAAATGCAGAAATTGAGCCAAAAGAGATTTTTTTTTCCTGAACGGGGGGGAAAAAAAAGGGTCCAACTAATGAAATCATTCTTCTCAATGAGTGATTATATTGCAGTGCAATGAAAACCAGTAGATATATAATTTCCTTTCATTAGGTCTTTCTGATATAGTAATCCTTCTCGAACTTACTGCCATGAACTGTTCCCAGTTGAGAGCAAGAGACTGCCAGTTTTCTAAGCAGAATCAGGTATTTCTGGTTATAGTGAGGACATCCATAGATGCAACAGAGAGAGTCTCTCCATATATCTATCTGTAGGTATTTTTTTGGAGATGATGTACGTTTTCATGGCTCAAGGTATAAATCACCTCAGAATGGAAAGTACTAAGAATAATTTTCCTCGTTCAGCAGGCTTTTTACCTTGGTTCTCTTCCAAGTGTCTTTTTTTTACAACACATGGATGTGGTTGCTCTTAGACTCTGGATGGGCAAGCTGGGCAGAGGCTGCATGGCCAAGGTGGCCTTGGCAGAGCCGCTCTGCCCTTGGCTCTGCTGTTTGCTGGTAAATCTTGCTCTTCAATGACAAATTGAAGATCACCTTGAGATCCACCTGCAAAAGGCAACGGGGACAAGCTCTGTAAATCCTGGCAAGTAATTCTTGGCAAGACCATGACAGATTTCTGAGCAAATTGAAGATGTTCTGTGACCGCCAGCTTGGCACCTTCCAGTTGAGGAGGCTGCCTTTTAGCTACTTCTTAGCTCCTACTCCTGGAAATAGCCTAATGATCCCAACTGAGGGCAAGAAAAAGAGCACCACTACTTAATTTTTAATAATATCCTTGAATTAAACAGCGTATTAGAAGGCTTTTTTTTCCCAGGGATACTTAATTTTGATCTTTATGGAGTACTGCTATGGGGACTCTTCATAAAATTTCTACTGAAACTGGAAATCTTCATAAAATTATCTCACTATTCCAGGTGTTGCAGCTGCTGTTGTAGCTGTATAACTCTATTTTTTTTAGAGGGATACCTATATAGCCCTTTTTTAATTTGCTGCTAGAAATGATGGGTTTTACCAATTCAATGAATTGTGACATTACTGTTACATTTAAGGCTTTAAAGCAACCTATAAGTATATTAATAACACGCAGGAGAGGACATTAGTCAGAATTCAAAGCAAAGTTATTCATTTCTATATAGCATAGTTGTATCTAATGAGTTTATTGGAGTAAACATGTAGTTGGACTTACATACTTGAACCGTTTTGGGCCAATTTACATACACAATAAAGCTTTGTTCACGACTTTGGAGACTGACTTAAGGCTGGTTTGGAAATTTGGCTGTATAGATTAACATTCCAACATGTTTTTCAAATCATGGAAATTTTAAAATTCTCCGCCAGCTTCGAATTCCCAGGACTCTGGCAGTTTCCTTGTGGTTTGTAATTGGAAAACTCGCAGAAATTCAGAGGCTTTATCATAAAGGCCAAGCTGTAATTTTTCTAAAAAATGAACGCACTGGGCTTGGGAGCGTCATACTTCCCTGCAGTGAGCTGCATGTGAAATATTCTCTGAATGTTTTCAGCATCTGCATAGAAATTGTGTCTGGAAATCCAAAAAGCAAATGGATAAAGCAACTGGTGAGGGGAGAATCTGTCTTCCCTTAGACTGCACCGTTCTTTATCTCGGTCATCCTTGACATCTGGCTCGTTTTAGGTAAAGCACCATTTGGAACTAATGTTGTAGGAAGTGCTGGAGATCCTCCTTTCGCCTTCCTCCTTGAGATCTTTCAAATGATCACAGAGCACGAGATGGATCACTGAGAAAAAGGGGAAGAAAAGGGAGAGGAGGAGCCATAACCATAATATGGCAAGATACCCGGTGAAACCGTAGCTAAATCTAAGAATTTGAATCCATTCTTCCATTTGTTATTTGGGCTGCCAGTGAAAAGCTATCCTCCTATAATTCCATAAATCAAAGAAATACTTGCAGGTGTTGATTGCATATAGATTGAATTAGAGGGTCAAAAAAGTCATTTTAATAGTTTCTGAGGCTAAAATAAGCTGCTTTTGCTAAAGATGAATATTTTTCGTGTTTAACAACATTTCAAAAGAATCATCATCTCCAAGGGTGGTATTTGTTCAAAGATTATCTAGGGTCATCAGTTTGCCTTTTGAAAGGCATCCCCTAAAAACCCATTTAGATTTGCCCAGTTCTTATCTCATGGTAAATTTGCTGCTTGCACAATGACATATCATAAACATATCATGAACTATCAATCCCAGAGAAAGTGTAAATTCTGAAAATGGTCAAAACATTTATTGGATGGGAATGAACCACTTGTTCCTAGGCATTTGTTTTGAGGAATGCTACAGAGATCTTTGTTATAGCTTACTTTGCTCTCTCTGCCTTAGTTCCTCTGATTACACAAGTTTAATAATTTCATTTTCCTGTTCTTATTTACCTAGATTGTAGTCTGTCTCTTTAGAAGTTATCTTACTGAATTCTTTTTTTTTTTTTCATTTTTATTTATATATATATTTTTTCTTTTTAGAAATCTTTTAATGTTTGCTCTTGGCCTAGTAACATTTTCACAACGCAGATAAGTGGAAGCAGTGGCTTTTAATCTGCAGGCCATACATCCCTGGAGTTTGTGAGTTATTTCTAAAAGGTCTTTTAAAACCAATTAAGAAAAGTGAGCTTATCAGTAGGTTTTAGATATGCTATACAGATGTCTGAGAATTTTGGAGCTCCCCAATACAATGATCTTTAGTGACTTAAATCCATTCTCAGTTATGTAAGGTCAGCAAGATCTGACATAGATCTAAATGCATCCTTTGTCGTCAGGCTCTGTTAGTTTTGTTTTCCCTGCTCTCGGATGGAAGGTTTATAGCTGTTGATCTCTTTGATGCCCAATGGTCAGACGGTTGTTTTGTTGCTCTTTCTGGATGTTTAAGTGATACAATTGCCGCATACCTGATGAATCTTAAACAGAAATTCATTCCGTGTCATGTTTTGCTGCACTTTTCATTTTGCTTGACTTTACATAGATGGCATTTTCTTAGGTAGACATCCTGATTTTTGCCTCCATTCATTGAAGCAGAAATGCCCTTGGATTCAACTTGAAGGTTTTTTTTTAATATGTATTTAAGCTAGTGAATGAAGCTTCTACCTTGCCAATTTGTGACATTACTTCCTTTTGGATATCCCTGTTGACCGGTGCATTGCTGTCCAAGTATGTAAATTGAGCATTTTTTTCTGTATTCCTTGGCTTTCTAATGCTCTGTTAGAGCTGTAAAGGTCTGTTTTTTTCTTAATTAATTATTAACACCGTCCTCTTGGGATGCTAGCCAATGGTTTCCTCTTTTTCTGCATAGTGAGTAAGCTGTCACTTAACGCTATGTCATGAGCAAAATTTTAGATTTTACAAATATGTTGTTATATTAAGCTTATTATCCATTTATGCTTCCTTTTAAGAAGTAAGAGCTAATGCCACATGGAAGTCCTGATTATACTGATGACTTTGGCTTATCATAACCCTGTTAGATATCCCAAAGCAATCCCAAATGCTTTCTTAGAATCAGTTGATGGGTGGGTTTTGGTGTTGGGTGAGATCTATCACTACTAAAGTGATTTCTTGTGTAAAAATCTGGTCAACATATGATCTTTAAACTTGAACTCCAACCTGTTCTACACCAGAATGGCATCTCTTAGCAGCAGTTAATGGGATAGTGCAAATATCACTTTTCACTGAAAGACATATAATGTCTGAGCAATTACTATATTTGCTGAAGAACATTGTCTTCGTTAGTCAGGAAGCTGTTTCTGGTCCGGAGGTTTTTGCAAGGTTGGTGCTTTTTCTTTGTAACTCTACAAAGCCCTCAAAATTGCGGTATTTTTGTGATTTAAAATTTTGGGGGTATTAATTTTCATTTTGTCTTTGCGAGTACTGGCCGTCATTGAAGCTCCACACTCCTCTTGTACTTGGGAGCCCAGAACTGGACCCAATACTCCAGTTCATCCTTACTCATACTTGATGGCACAACTCTTCAAAATATCTGAATATAGGTGCTGCCAAGCAGGCTGAAGTAACCTCTGTCCTGTTTTGCCAATGAGAGCGTCTTCAAGATCCAGGTCAAGTATCAAGTAATTTGTGAATTTAGAGAAGAAGGTGGGAGGGGCAAGAAAAAGAGAAATACATTTCTTTTTTCCCCATGATTTCAGAGCGCCAGCGTGAGAGAGCCCCGTTTGGGATAGGAGGGAACCTGGTGGCATTTTTCCAGGCTGGCGTCATGCGTTTCGCTCACGCTTTCCCATCCTGCGCTAAACCGCACGCGCGCACGTCCACGAGACGCGGCTGTAAAAGGAGCGCGGCTGGGGAGCCGCTCTTGGGACCCGCCATGGGAGGGATTGCGGGCACTGCTCTTTCGAAGCCACCCTGGTTATTCTATACTATGTCAACAGAAGGCACTTCTGCCATATGGAAACCTAATTACTTGGGAACGATCTGCTGGAAAGCACTTTGGAGAGATGCAGGCCCCTCGCACAAACGGGGAGAGAGTATTTGGGCATTGCAATCTTTCTTAAGAAAGCTTTCCAGCGAGGGTTTTCAAAATATTGAAAAGGAGACTTCTATTTAAAAGGGAGTAAGAAAATGTATTAGGTGAGAAGAAAATAGGAATCTTATGATTTCTATGATCTGTTAGATTATTCTGAATCAAGGGCACTGGGGGGCTTTCTTTTTGCCGCTGTCTTCAGCAAATTTCTAAGTTTCTGGGAAATGATGTGATATATAAGAGGCCATATGTCAGTGAAATCTTACGATGCTCAAGATGATTGACTAATAGATCTTCCATAAAATGATTCCAAGCTTTTTTTGACATTGTATTTCTTTTCTATCTAGTACTCTTTTTGTTTGTTTATTTAAATTCAGAGGTTTGCCTTTTCTGAGTATCCAGTCATCTGCTCTGAGTTGCTTTCCTTGAAAGCACTTCTCTTTGCATCTATAACTATATATACCTAAGTTGGAAGATATCGAGCATGTACAAGCAGATTTCCTTGGATGTCATGAATATGGATGAAGCGTGATCGAGTCCAAGTTTTAGAGAACTAAAAAAGTCCGAGTTTTGGAGTAACTTTTCCCAGAACCATTTTTTTTCTCTAAGATTCTTAGAAGAAAATGATGAAACAAAATCCCTCTTATGTTGACAGGCTCACTCAGGCTACCACAGAACCGAGCGGCTCCATTTGACAAAAGTAGATGTTCGCTTAAACTACCTATTTTTTTCTCTACGGTCCAATTAAATTCTCCTGCAAAGGCTATAGGCTAGAGCAAAGATGGGCTAGTGCTTCCTGGCTTCTTCCTCGAGGTTGTAAGTCACATTGTGACTTTGCCTTGACCTACAGACACACTCCTTAGCTTTCAAAGCCATTTGTACAATGTAAGAAATAAGATCTAAGACAAAAGTCCAGCACTGATAGATAAAAACACCCTGGTCTGCGAGGAACTGAGCTCTTTTTGCAGCTTTTATTAACCACAAGGCAACTCCTGGGAGTCTGGGGACCTGAACCCAAAGGAGAAGACGTCACTGCTGAGAGAGAGGAAAAAAATCCAAACAAACTATGAAATACACCTTAAAAGGATGGAGAAGGTTTTAAAATAATGTTTAACAGCTTTCCCATGCTCTGATCTGTAAAGTTTGTCCATATCTTCATCCCCCTGTAAAAGTTTAGTTTTTTCTTTATTTTTTTTTTACTTAAGTTTATTTTTAAGTGTTTATAATCAATCTAAAACTGAAATCAATATGCTACCAACAACTGCCATAAGCAGATGCTTTTTTTTTTCCCTATGTTTCCAGGGTTTGTAGAC
>VWPW01030079.1:0-13410 GCA_013389825.1 Crypturellus undulatus
AATTGAATTGAATATTGTCTGGAATTATCCTCTGGGACTATCTGCTGCTCTTCTTTATATGCAGGCAAGCCAAAAGGCTAGCTTAAACTAAACATCTAACTCATAGATGATTAAAGATAAATGATATGAATCCTGTTTCTAGTATGGTAGTTGTGCCTGGATACAAGTCTCCTGAAGTTCCCATGTCCTGGGAATTCATCAGCATGAACTCATGGTCATGCCCTGAGGAACCTACTCTCCTGGAGTTGGGAAGTACAGAAAACCAGCTGGATTAGGAATGCAGGAGAAGCAGGTTCTGGCTCCTACAGAGCTCCTGCTTTGTAGACTCAAAGGAAGGTGAGGACACAAGAGGCTTGAAGATACCAACACAAAGGCACTATGCTCAGCCAGCGCCTTCAGTGCCTCCAGGACTTCTGGGTTACTGGTGTCCTTTTTCTAGCACAATTTTCCTTCTGCTTAGAAAAGATCAAAACATTTTTTTTTTCAAATCTCCAAGTTCTTTTTCTAATGCCTTTTTTTTTTTCAGAGAACTTTGAAATGTTTCATTTTCATTCCAAGTGAGAACAAAGATATACTTCAATGACTGGAAATCCTGCTATGAAACAGAATGATCATTTTCCATTTGGCTTTCTGAATGCTAACAAAAGCCAGCGGGAGAATTCATGTAAGGCTTCAAATATCTCCTGGTTACTCACGAATTGCTGCTAGTATTGTAGTCTTGCCTGCTCAGACATAAGTGAAACACATTTTTTATGCATCTTATCTCAAGCTTTGAGTGTTGCAGTAATACACAGAGTCATTTCACAGAGTCATTTCAAAGTCTAAACATTTCAACCAAAGAAAAAAAAAGCTGTGAATGGACATTTCAGCAACCCATTACAGAGGTTTGTCATGAAGGAAGCTCCCCATTCCCAGGTGCATAGGTTCCATGACTGAAAATATATTGTAGGAGGAGTGCAAAACTTGCTGCCATGAAATCTGCTGCCTAGAGAGGCTGTGGAGTCTCCTCCTTTGGAGATCTTCAAAACCCGCCTGGACGCCACCCTGTACCACGTGCTCTAGGTGTCCCTTCTTGAGCAGGAGGGAGTGGACTGGATGATCTCTAGAGGTCCCTTCTGATCTTAACCACTCTGTGATTCTGTCATTCTGTGAAATAGGTTAAGGGGTCATTTAATCCAATATTGTATTTTCAGCCATGGATGCTCTGAAAAACATATAAAGACCATGAGCCTTCTCTGCCCATACTCTGACAATGAGAGTTTGTCTCTGAAGGGCATGGGGCATCTCAGAAGAGATGCAGAAGCTACAAAAAAGAAGAATTATTTTTCATGTGCTGCATATCATGGCAGGCACACGATTTGGTTGATGCATTGATATTTACACATCTTTGTCACAGAACTCACTCATTCTCAAGAATTATCTATATGCAAAAGAGGTTGTGTTCTTTTGTGGTGGGGCCATCACAAACCACAGCCTGGATTCAAGCTTTTCAGGCCACAAGACCATTTGAATTCCAGGCATTCTTTGTTTGACGTTCTCTCTGCTCTCACCAACACAAAACAAATCTAGCTAATGCAAATATGATAATCTTTCCAGCAGAGGGTTTATAGGGTGCACATATAATTAAGCGACTTTTCTATTTGGATTTGCAGTAGCTCCATCAGCTTGTTGTTTATATATTTAACGTTGTGTAAACATACATTTTGAAATGTATGATGTAAGATTTTTGAGTCAAGTGTTTTTCCCTGGCTATCCATAAGCTGCTAGGGAACAAGATATCATTTTCTTTCTTCCTTTCTTTCCTTCCTTACTTTGTATCTTCCTTCCATATTAAAAATATTTTATTTTTTCCTCCCTTTTTTGTAGTATAATCAAAGGGAAAAATAGTTATCAGGTCCCATAGGCACTGGCACTCTTTCCAACAACAGGTTGCAAAGAGGTGCATGAACAGGGATGTTTTCTGTGGTTGAGGTTAGCAGACTTTGATGCTTTAGGAATGGTCCTAAGTCTCCACTGCTGAGAGGCCTTATCCCCTTGTCATGCAGTGTCTCTCAACCACAAGGTATCTTTCCTTGTTACTCTATGAATAGGTCCTTTCCTGCTCCAGGGCTCCCATGGGTTCTACTGTGATCAGCAATCAAGCTGCCTCTGTCCTCCCTCTCCTCTGGAGCAGGCCCAGATCCTACTCTGCCCAGCACTGCCTGCACCTCTGGCTGGCTCAGACACAACTCACTTCTCCTATCCTTCACTCCAACCCCTAGATGAGCTGGTCCTTCCTACAGGTTCATGTAAGGGCATTGCTATCCCAAGTCACTCCGAATACAGTCCCATCCTAGTGCAGCTCACTAGGGACAACTGGGTGAGTGGTGGAGCTCCTATGAGGCAAGAAACTTGCAAGCAATGGAGGTCCAAGCTCTGGGTGAGATGGGGACAGAGCTGGCCACAGATGTGGAGCCAACAATGTCCCAGCTCATCCTGCCAGACTGGACCTGCTCACATGGCCACAGAGCCAGCAGCCTCAGGGCTTGACATGCTGAAAGCTCCTTGTTGGGTGCACACCAAGCCTCCCCCTACCTTGGATCCTGGTGCAGGGTCTTACCTGAGGTTGGTGTCATGGGGGTGGCCGCCAGGCTGTTCATGTTCAGAGCCGCCATCTGCTGCATCTGGGCTGCGGCAAAGGCTGCCATGGGGTTCAGGTAGCCACCTTGAGCCACTGATGCCATGATCGCGGCTTGCTGCTGCATCAGCTGGAACAAAGAGAGCAGGGAAAAAATATCACGTGGTCACCAGCAGGACAGCCTTGCAGGGCATGCCCCTGCTTTGAAGATGTCACCTCGCCATGTCTGTTGTTCCCCCAACCTTACTTCTCGCCATGGGAGTAGGGCCGAGGTCCTGATTTACGGCAAATACCAGGTTTTCTTATGCCCCTTGGGAGGCCTTCAATGGGTCTTCAGGAAAATTAGGACCAAAGCCCTTGGAGTCCAACCTAACCCAGGCCCAGCACCTATCTCCAGCAAAACCAAGCAGAGGGACTCTCTGAAGAGCTAGACGAGAGAAGGGGGAGAATCCCTTAGTTTTGATATGGAATGATTTTCTCTATCTTGGTATTTTTTTCCAGAAAGTCATCCAAGTGATACCTTTCTCACCTTTGCTCTGTCTGCAAAGAACAGAGTTGGGAAATCAGGTTCCTATTTTCAGACATTTTGGGGTAAGGATTTTGGAGCAGAAAGGCGTCAAATAGTTTTGTAGTCTAGAAATGTTTCTTACATTGAAATCAGACTTTGCCATCGTTATTTTACACCGAACCTAGCACAAAGGCAGTCCAGTTAATGTGTACAGAAAGGCTGCAATGGGATTGTAAAATGTTCTTGGTGTGAAGAAGGACCTGGACTGAGAGCTGGCTCTTGCCTCCCCTTCCCTGGATGTGTGAGCTAGGTGAGTTGCATCAGGAGGAGGCATTGGAGTCTTAGAAAAAGTTTGTCGAAAACAGGAAGAGCAAAGAGAAATTTCATTCTGTTCATCCCCCAGCCCCTGGCAGAGTTTGACTTAAAGATAATGGCACGGAAGGAAACAATTGGTTCTTACAGTCATTTTAGACATGACTCATGGCTTTGCTCTCTCCAGAACAGCTGCTCTCTGTGATTTCACTGTCTCTCCCATCAGGAAATGACCACCTGATGCTGTTATTTAAGCACATGGGACATACTGCTCATCATTAAATAGACTCTAGAGTCTAGACTAGTTTCTTCCCTACTGGTCAGTTTAAAATCGAAATATTAGCCAAACTAGTCATTCCTAAACATATACACTAAAAAAGAAAAAAAAAAAAAGAAATCGTCACTCTCATTCAATTACTCACAATTTCCTCATCACCATCTAGGTACAGAAAAAAGTAAAGTGCGTTTTGCCATTGACCTGCTGTAAAACCTTGGGCAACTTGTGTAAACTTGCCTTGGCTTCCCCAGCAACAAAATGAGGCAGAGGAAACCTGCCTCCCTCATAGAGGTCCCTTGAGATCTGCATATGAAAAGTGCTATACCTGAGTTGAGTAGTTTTATTTTCTGTAACCTAATGCGGATTGGTGGCAAGGTGGTGGCTCCTTCTTTGATTGTTAATTACCCTTTTTTATTATACCCTGCATAAGACACTTTCACATTTTAATTAATGATATCCTGATCTTTGTAATTACTGATGGAGTGATTAGACAATTGTTTCTCTTATAGCACAATGCTGATTCGCCTTTAAGGAGTACATGTGTTTCTAGGCATCGTTGGAGTTTATTCTCCAGAAGAGACACTGAGCAGGTGATTTTATTAAGTATGCGAATGAGGGAGAGGGAATTTGTCCATCTTTAACACGGGACTGACTCCAGTGCTCTGCGCTTACCGACCCATATCTCATTTCCTGTGCTGGGTATTTCACTTCAGGAAAGGTGAGGATATAACTGTCTTTATGGCTAGCTGTGTAAATGATAGCTATTTTCAGTACCTATAGGTTCTGCTTAGTACGGCTGATTCCCGTCTGGCTTTTGCTGACTTTTCTCTATTTCTCCAAAGTTAACCAGAGCCTCATGTTCAAGCCCACTCCCAAAACACAGAACGATGTACAGCTGGTCACATGTGGTCAGCCTGCCCAGAAGATAACAGCCTATTCTTCATATCAGAGTCTTTCCTTACAGCTTCTAGGTCATTTTGGCATTACTCACTGTCAGATTCAGTTAACTAAATACAGACAGGGTTTTATCTAAGCTGCTCATACTGATCTCCTGTTATGGTTGATGTGATACAGGCAGTGGAGTCTAAACCAAGATACATGTTTCCCCCTCTTTATCAAGTTGCCTTTGGGCAGATGAACCGCAGCTTTGTTTCTGTCTATTGACTGTATGTGGAGCCTAAGGTGATCACTTCAGCTGCAGATACCAACATTGTCAGATGAAATTCCTCCCATACCTTGCTTGACCCTAAGCAGAAATTTTTGGACCTTAGTTCCCCAACCATTTTAAAGAAAAGTATTAAACCTACTTTGGCTTGTATTTCACTTGTGCTGCAAAAAGAAACAGGCCCAAGATGGGCTCTATCTATAAACCTGGCTGAGATGATAATGCGTTGCCACTGGTAGTACAAATGATTGTACTGCTCCAAAGACGATCTCCATTTTGCACTCAACAGAGCTAAGCAATCACTTGTGACATTATTTACAGCTTATGCAGCTTCTTTTCCTGCCTGTGAATGTATATAAGCTGTTCAGAGTTAACTCCACAGTGGAAGGAGCTCCTCCTGGTTTGCTAAGTAACCTGACTGTGTGGCTTCTTTCATATTTAGAGGGTTTATAAACTTGCAAAAACCACCAAGTTTGGAGCATATGCCTTGGCTATATGCATGCCACTTCTTGGAGTTTAACATTATGCATTTTTGTTACATATCGTCAGGGAGAAAGAAGAAGGTATTTTCTCTCTCCTTATGAAAACAAGAAAACTATTCCCTGCTGATTGCTGTCTAAAGCGTGGTGGGTTTCAATGAAACATTTGTTCAAAAATGCTCATAATCCCACAGAAAATGAAGTAGGAGCTTGAGAAGCAAAAAAGTTGAATTTAACTTAGTGCTAAAAGGTTAAGGTAGTAAAACCAAAGTAATGATTAAGCCCCTAACCAATGATTTGGGAAACTAGGTTTGCTTGCTTCTTCTACAGAAGAAGCAGGAAGTGGTGCCTCATTTCTGTTATACTCAGCATCCTGGGGATACTTGAGCTGCTCTGGAGGAGATCTCAAGAGCACGCAGAGCAACAGTCTCGTTACCCTTCTGCAGTCCTGTTTCTCATTCATGCCTTGGGGACTGCAGCCTTTGCCTCCCTGATTTGAGGGGCAAACATTTTGACGATCTGTGCTATGCCCAGAGGTAAGGGTTAAGAGGGAAGGGGAGGAAGGACCTTCTCAGCCCGGTGACTGAAGGTCATAACATGGCCACATACAGCCACATCGTGGGTGAGAAAACCAGAACTTGGTCACCTTGAATGAAGCTAACACAATAGACCTACTTCCTTTCCCTCAGCGTGGCTCCAGGGAGATTTATGAAAGAAGGGCAAGTCCTGCAAGGGTCACTGGTCTCCCTTATAAAACCTCTGGGGCATTCCCAAGTGTGCTCAAGTAAAAGTCACCCCACCATCCCAAGCTCCTTCCCTAAGACAAATGTCCCAACTGGTCTCCTTTCATTTTGAAAGAGGCCCCAGTGTATGATCCCAGTTAATAAAGCTGTAGAAAGTGAGGCAGTGACTCCACCAGAGGCAAATCAATAGCAGCAGGACCCCTGGGTATTGTATGCTTTAAAATATGCCATTTGAAATGCAGATTTTCCCTGCCTGGGCTGGGGCCACAGAGCACTAATCAGAAAGGCATCAACCTTATTATTTCAGACTGTTCCAAGGGGATGGAGAGGAGCTTTTCCCTTCCTCATTTTTCTCCTTTTGCTTCTGTTACTTCCTTGGCATGATCTTTGCTTCATCATTTAGATTTTTTTTCTACCCAATCCTACAGATTTGTTCTGTCTTTTATCTAACCTGGCTATTATTATTGCTCAAATATCTACCATCTGCAGACATCAAGAGATGCTACCAAGTCTGTGAATGCCCATGGACAGCACCTCTAGTGCTACCAACCTGCAATCCCCATCACAAGGCTTAGAAACTGACAGGCAGCCAGATCACCTTCCACTAGGTGGGTGATCTAAAGCATGGGAAGGGGGGGTGGGTGAGGGATGATCCACAGAGAAGGGTGGAAGATAAATCTCACCCACCTTCTGCTGCCTCAATTTGCAGTGGCTAAATTTCAGTCAGTCTGGAGGCCCAATGTGTCATCAACTCCCTGAGAGGTGAGGTTCTCTCTCCTGTTGCAGCATGAGATTAAGACATGCAGGAGAGAAAAAACTGGGAAGGATGCAGTCCTGCAGCACAGCTACAGAAGAGTAAGTGCTAAAGGCTGTGGGTCCCTCCCTGCACCTCGCCACTGCTTTTGCACCAGGATGGATGTGTGCCCGATACTGCTGAGTCCCAGCTCTGGAAGGACCCTGGCAGAACGTTAACCAAACAGTGCAGAAACACATTGCTGACCGCCAGGTTTCCTCCCTGAACTGCCTCCCTGCACGGCTGCTGTCAGCCCAGCATTGGGTTGAGGACACACAGGTGAGGTAGGGAGGGGGCAGCTGCCTCTGGCATCAGGGAGCTGCTGGATCCCAGTGTTAGGCAACCACACACAGCAAACGGAAATATTACCCCGCTCCCAGGTGTATGGAGAGACAAAGTGAGCTACTCAAGGCCAAGGATGCTTGCTAGAAATAGGACAAGGTTGCCCCAGTCAACCTTCCCCAGCCTCCCAAAGACACTCATATGAAACCAAAGAAGGGGAACAGGAGAGGGAAGGATTATTTTTAGTGGGCTTATTTTGAAATAGCATGATCTGATGACCTTCTCATTTTTTTCCAGTGTTATTTTCTATCACTGTCTCTGAACAGCCTGGTGTTTTGTTTGACTTTTTGTATTCACTCAGTAATAATAATAAAGTAATAACAACACCGTATGCTTCCTAACTCTAATGCTCTATACAAACACTGAACTAATTAATCCTCGTGGTATCCTTGTGACAGAAAAAGGTAACACAATCAATCAGGCAGTAAAAGGACTCATATTTGGTAAAATCACGGAACTGATATGTTCATATCTACTTTACCTAAATGGCCTTTGAGAAATAAAAACAAACAAACAAAAAAACCTCAAGCTTTCAAACAAACAGAAGATATTCTGAAAAAATACAGGAGTCCTTCATACATTTTAAAATGTCATCTTTGAAACTGAAATTTCTACTTTGAAAATATAATTTAAATAGAATTAAGATTAAAAAAATAAATGTGCAGCACATGGTTTCGTGTGTCTTAGCATCTTTTTCTAAAATGATATACAATTGTTTGGATTTCTAATTTTTTGAAAATTTTGAAAGAAAACAAAACCAAAAACAAAACCCACCCAGACCTGTGTGTTCACTGTTTCTGAATCAGATAAGTGTTAATCATAAATACACTATTTGCCCTGCTAAAAAGTATTGTGGCTTCAAAATAGTTTCCTATTCCAGAAGGAGTCAGAAAAACACATCTAAGTAACTGCTACTATATCAACTGTCTCATTTCGGTCATTTAAATATAATAACAATTATAGATATTATGTAGCTGCTAAAAAGTGAATTTTCCCTGCATTAATAGGGTTTTTTTAGAAACATTCTTCCAAAATAATTTCACAGTATGTACTGAATAAATATTGGAAGAAAAGATTCTTCCCTTCAGCACTATCTCAGACCATTTAAAAGAAAAATCCTTTCATCTCCACAGGAGCTGGGGCAGGGAGGCGGAGGGGGTAGCTCAGCTTTTATAATCAAAACTGTAGAGTCACTGCAGAGTCACTGCAGCTCTGACACCTCAAGGTGACCACTTCTGATGACTACTGAGATCTGTGCAGGGCTAGATGTGCACAGATTATTACTGTCCACAGTTCAGGAGCTGCAGCCATTTGCACAAGTCTTTCAATGCTAGGGGAGCTGGAATTTACTGAAGAGGAAGAACTTGCTCGAGGCCAAAGAGCAAATGTTAGTTGCCCATGCTGCTCTGTCCCCATCTGTCTGTTCTCACTCACTAAATCTATGCTTGTCCCCTGCTGCAGAAATGCAATCAGTCCCATGACTGGAATTTGGCCAGGAGACCGTGGCTAACACTCCCACCCCATTTTTTATGCAAACTTGATTTATGACTTTGATCTTATTTTAAATAATTTAAAAATTAAATAATTTATACAGTATCTGTCACTTTCCAAGGATTCTTCCTTTGTTCTTGCTTTGCTCTTCTGCATTTTTCCATCTTCCCAACCCTTTCTGGTCTGCACACATTTTCTTTTCTGCATTGGGGGGCAGCAGCGACACGAGACAGCTGCTAAGAACCTGCCACTTCCTTAAGAAAAGGACTGAAGGAGCTTTTGCCACCACAGCTTTTTTTTGTTGTTGTTCAGGATAGGATTTTACTACCACTATTAGTAGTTTGGTTTGAGTTTTCTTGCTCGCTATTTTGGGCTTGTCACCCCATTGCTTATCAGGGTTGAACAAGTTGCTCTGCTACTGAACATCAGCCTCTTCCTCCACAGGCTGAGTTCAAACCTCAAGCTACCTTTAATGGAGTCTGTGGAAACAGCTCCCAACACCCAGCAGACATAGACTCACACCAACCTGATCGCAAAAACAGTTGCTGCTCTATACATGTGTGAACTAAAATAAATAATTGCCTCGTAATAGGAGAAGCTAAATGAGTGTGAGATGTTATTGTTGAAAACAAACCAATTGAAGCAAAAGAATCTTCTTTTTAGAGGCCTCTATAATGACCTCAAAATGAACTTGTCTTAGATTTTTTATACAAAAGAGGTGGGGAAGATCTCATGTGACTTTCTGTATCACTGAACCAGCACATACGGTCGATGGCAAGTGTTTCCTTGTTCATTTGTGAGGCACATGAGGTAGGGAGGCAAAAAAAAAGTGCAGAGCAGAACACACTTTGCCTCCTGATATTTTTGCCTCTGTGGCCATATGGTTGCTTAACCCGAGGACTAGTTGTTTAGCCTATGCGAGGCCATCGCGGCTGTCAAGGTTAAGGTTGGTTAAACCGAGGTAGCGAGCAGCAGTGGTGAGCAAACCGTGGCATGGCCACTTGCTGAGCTGCAGAGGAAGCAACTTACAGGGGAACTGGGACTTAGATGAGTCCTGGTAGCAACATTAATGACTGCTGGCCAAGCACTGATGGGTCAACACCCTCCTAGACTCTCCCTAGTAGTGCTGCTTTCATATGGCTGAAGGGACTTGAGTGACAAGCCTGCAGCTGCCCACTGACCTCTTAAACAGCTTCCCCACATGGGTTTCTGATGCACTGGCCACCTTGATGTGTGAAAACCTCTTTGTGGGTAGCTACTGCAGCCCCAGCAATCTGGGGAGATTCATCAGGCACCCACTGCCTGGGGGGCTGTGACAGTCTCCTCCATGGGGACAGACCCCTAGAAACTTACTGAAAAACCTTACTGAAACCCCTGATTAACTAGCTCTTGTGGGGCTACTTGGGGATTCTTCTATTGAGATAGCACTCAAGCTTGAGCTGCAATGGGAGAGCTGGGAGGACAGCTGAGTGCAAACCAGAGAGCCCGGGATCTCATACTAGTCCGGGCCTCACTACTAAGCACCAAGGTAGTTCTTAAATTTTTGTGGACATCTGGTCTGTGCATAAAACACCAAGGAAGGCAGCACAAGAGACATGTCCCTAAGGGAGACTGGAAAATAACTAATCTTGGTCATCATCTTCAAGTGGAGAAATGATGCCGGGGTCGAATGATTCACCCAAGGTGATACGAGTTGCTGATGGCAGTGGCCTCAGTGGTCAGCGCTGTCCTGCTCTTACATTTTCACCGTTTTATCTTCCCTCCTCTTGACTTGCCTTAGCTTTCAAACTTCAACTGCAAGTTTGGGCTGAATAAAACTGTCCCTCCTATTCCTCCGTCCTCTATCGATCTCGCCATCTCCTGCTGCAATTTACAAGGTGCCAATCATCCCTGATATCTAAGAGCTGGCCGACGGAGGTGTATTAATCGGGACCGAGGGAATGTCGCACAGCCTCAGCACTCCCCTCCTTTCCTTTTGTGCGAGACGCTGAGATGAAGCAGATAGGGAGAGACACAGATAGTGAGGCTGATTGAGAGACAGGATCTAAGCACACTCTGGGTGCACAGGCACCACACAGAAATGTGATTGCATCATTTAGACAACTCTGAAGTCCCCAGGGTAATTGGTGTCACCAGCTTGTCATATCCAATGGGTCAAGATCTAAAACTTATTCTTTCCCCCTTATTAGCATATTCACCATGGGAAAAAAATGAGGATGGGTCCAATTCTGCTTTCACAGAAATCTTTAGGAAAAATATTCACTGGATTCAAGGGGAGCAGAAGCAGATCCAAGAACTGTTTTTACTTTCTCCAGATATAAATACTCATTCAAGTATCTATCCTCAAAATGTCCAGTATTATTTTGGGAGAAAATGATAGAGGGAACTTCTGTGGTTAAAAGTAAAAAGACAGAGTTCATCCTCCCTTACACCAGTATAAACCTAGGCTAACTCCTTTATCCTGGCAATTAGAAGAACTAATCTAGATTAAAAATAATGTAACCAAGAGGAGCTTTTGTCCAGCGCATCAGGACAGCCATCTTTACCACCTCTCCACCTGCCTAATAGATGCCTGTAGTCTAATGCTACAGCTGCATCTTCTGCCTGACAACCTCCGCAGATGCTCATCTCCAGCTGCCCATGGGTTGTCCTCCTGTTCAGTCCCTTGGTACACGGGACACAGATGTTGCCGTCCTTGCCAGGCTGCTGGCCACTGGCCTTCACTCGGTTATGTCTTTTTTAGCTTTGATGACACTGCAGCTTTCCCTGGTCAGGAGGGCAGTAAAACACAACCAGGCTGTGAAGGAGAGAGTTCTGCTGTGTGAGAAGAGCAAGGGCTTCTCCCTCATTGATGGAGAATAAAAATGAATTAGAAAATGGAAGGAAAAAATGGATTTTGTCTGATGGGGAGATAAGAAAAAAGGCCCAGAATAGCACCAGGGAGTGCAGCTAGGAGGAGAGGGGCAATTTCTGGAGCTCCTACAGTGCATTATCAGGACTCCCCAAGGCCGATACAAAGGTCTGGTTGGATTGTATCAGCAGTTTACTTATGCAGATGATTTTTGGTGAATGACAGTTTTGTGGAGTCATGACTCTGTGATGCATATGTATGCCTAAAAGTGCTTGTCTCAGCGGCTGCCATTCTATTCTGCGACCACATCAAAGGTACCCACCGTCATGCCTGCGAAAGTATGAGTCTGACCAAATATAGCAGCCTTCAGCACAATCTGGGTGGCGTGGTCACAGAGGAAGACAAGAAAGCTGGGTGCCTCCCCAAGGGCTGGATGGCACTGACACAGAACAGAGAACTACAGTGAAATGAATTCAGAATCGAATGTTTTCCAAATCCTTGAAGACTGGTGGTGTCTGGATTGAACAGCAATGGAAATGTCCTGCATGGACACACACTCAGTCATAGTTTGGCTACTACTAGAGGCACCTTCTGCACCTCTGGGACTTCTTTGGAAGATGTCTCAGTTTACACCAGAGAGAACGGCTCAGTTTCCTCCCAAAGTGGAACTAATTTAAAGAAGGAATCATTGGATCCTCCTCTGCTTTGATCAGTTGTTCCTCTGCTCAGGTGTGCTTTTGTGCTGTCCTAGGTGCTACTCCTGTCCCCATGAACATGCAAAGAGTCTGTGTCTATACTTACTGCCTGTGCATAGGCGCCATATGCTCCAAACTGGATGGCCATGGGGTTGAACATACCCATCTGTCCTGCCATTTGCTGCATGCGTCTCATTGTACGCTCCTTGTCTGTATCTGCAAACTTCACCACCAGGCTCGAAGAGGCTCCCTGTAGATCAGGAAAGAAAAGGAGAGATACAAGGGATTAGCCAGGTATATATTGATTCATGCAATCCACACATCTGACGCAGATTTGCTAGTGTAGGATTCAGCTGGAACTGCTTTTCCTAGACAACTTCTCAGGCTTTTACACTGGACATTTGTAAGAAGCTGAGAGCATCAGAAAGGAATGAAACGATGCCTCAGAGTGAATGAATGGGGTCATCAGGCTAGTTCTTAATTTTCTCCAAAAATCAAACTTCCAGAGTGTTATTAACATGCTCTTTGCAAAAGAAGTCACTTAAGTCTTTCAACCTATAGAAACCCTCTAGTCTATTAGCTGTTATCACAGGACAAATGATCTGGGCTAGGTGCACCAATATATGCATGCCAGATCCTCTGCACTAGGTCCCCCTTCCACACAGCAGTGGAAAGTTATCCTCTTGTGTCTTGTTACCCTCAGTAATATGGACCAGACTAGAAAGCAGGATTCACTATGCTGTGCAAGGCATATGTTTCAACACCAATTAGTTTCTTCACAGTACAGTTAAATTAGGTGAGCAAAAGCAAAACCTCTTGGATTTGAGTTTTTTTTTCTCCGCAGATAGTAGGAAACAGAGAAGCTACTGCAAAAGAGCCCATATTTAATGCTACATATTCTAAGGAAAGTTATACAGGGTTGGGGCTCTGTCTGTTGGCTGCAGAAATCTGAAAAATGAAGAGCTTTTGGGAATGAAAGAAATCTCTCTCAAGATGAGATGAAAAGTCAGAAATTGCAATTCTTAACTTTCTGATAGGAGGTAAAGAAGGGAAGAAATAGATCTGCTTAGGAAGGCACTGATATTTTTTGGCGAGTTCCAAGGATTTCCCAACTGTGGGGACTGAGAATTGGTCAGA